>JACEIK010000737.1:118881-130976 GCA_018107945.1 Datura stramonium
ATATACATCTTTTTTCATCAGTGAGATTGCATCTTAGTGACAATTTTCTCCAGAGTTACAACTTACAATTGTTGTTGTGAAATTTTTGGTTCTTTTTGGTTATACTATTAGCTACTGAGATTATTCATGAGTTGCTGAAATTTTTTTCCACAAAGGTGAGTAGTTATCTCTTTTTCTTTCGCCGTTTCTATTTGAACTTTTTCTTCAATATTGAAGAGAAATTGCATTATTTGTTATATTTTTGCTTTTTTGTTCAATATTTTTTTCAAATTTTATTGGTCCACTTTGAAAAAAAATACGTTCTGCTATGTGATGTGATGATTTTACGATAGGAATTATGTAATGATTTTTTTCCTCGCTGTCTATATTAATCTCATTCCTCTTAATACATATATTTCAAGAGAAGCAAAGACAACAAGCAAATAAGAAACAGACAAACCAAATAGCTAACTTAGTTTTCTTCTCATCCTATGTTTTGCTAAAAAATTAGTTACATTTTCTTTTATCTCAACCTACTTGTGAAAGTTATTTGTTCATAGAAATCTTCCGTCTAAAATAAACTATCTTCTTATATATTTTAAATTTGCAAGATTTAGACATAGATGCAGAATAAATCAATGATAAAAAAAAACTAGCACAATACTCCTAATCCTTTAGAATTGAAAAAATTCTATCCCTCTTGTTAAAAACATATGATTCATAGGACGACACCTGTTACTATTTTCATTGCCCAATAACCAATTTGATCCCGAGATAAGAAATACCCAGTTATTCAAAAGATATTGTTAATACGGTCAGAATCACACCTGTAAATCAAGTCAATTCGCGAGATTTTTTAAATCCACTGGTGCTTTCTAACACTTGAAATTTTTTGTTTAGCTCATTTTTTTCACTGATTGTGCAAAATAATGATAGAAATTTCGAGGTGATTAGAACTAATAGTTAAAGTACGTGTTATGTTTATAAGAATTTCATATCTCTCTTTTTAATTCACGATTACAAAAAAATGAATAAAGGGAGAAGCTAATGGCCTATAGCCGACAGTGTTCATTGCTCTTAATTTACAGTTTTTACGGCCTTACCCGCAATGTCTGCTAGAACTGATAACATTCTTACTATTAAATATAAATTTAATTGGAATGATGAAGTCAAATGTCTACATATCTAAGGTTTTGTCCAACTTTAATTGAACTTTGGATAATAATTTTCTCTCCAAATATATGCTTCTGCTTCAGTTATATTAAGGAAAGAACAATTGATATTAACGAGTTATGACACAAGTATCACTACTATGGCATTGACTATTAAGTAAAATTTCACACAAAATTGACAATTTAATTCAAACATTTCTATTCATGTCTATCTTATGATTGATGAGCAGATTAACGTGAATATTTTTCTCTCAATCAATAGGATTTTAATTCACAAGGATCATGTGAAATCTGCTGACTGACTCATGATTTGATGTTTTCTTTATGAACACTAAGTTTTGTTAAGAATTCTTTATTTTCTAATATATTATTTTAATGCTCTCTAGAAAATTGCTATAAAGGTATTTTTTGGATCATCGATGTATTCATTTACTAATGATAACTTCAAAGGCGTTGTAAGGTTTGCATGAACATTTCTTTAGATCATATAAATTAATATTTTTTATGCAGATTTTACAATGAAAAATAGATAGAGCATAGAGCCCGCCGGTCCAAAAGCAGCTTATATGCGGTTAATATCGATGATTTCATAATAAAGTTTTATGAGATATTGAAAATTGATAAGATTCAATATTTTATTTGGGCACCATCTTGATGTGAAGTTGAAAGATTGTAGTATATGGCACAACATCATTAATAAGTGTGAAAAGAAATTAATCCCTTGAAAGTATCATAGTTATCTCCTTATAGATAAGTTGACATTGATTAATAGTATCTTTGACGACATCCCAACATATATATATTTAATATCCCTTATATTCATCTGTGCAGGTATAAAAAAAAGACTAACAAGTTGAGAAGTGACTTGCCATGGAAGACAACTCTATAAGAAAAGAAAATACATTTGATGAATTGACCTGAAAAACAAAAAGGTAGATTATGGTGAAGAACCTTAAACTTCATAATAAAAGTCTACTTTGTAAATGACTATGGTTAGTAAAAATGAACTTCAGGAAGAAGTCATTATCACAAGGTATGAAAAGAAGAATCACTGGACTGTCACTCTTGTATTTATGCCTAACAAGATAACTTTATGAATGTAAATTTACAATCTTTGAAAAAATTTCAACTGCTTATAAGTTTAAAAGTGGGGGATGGAAAACATATTGAACTTTTGTTAGATCATTGGCTTGAAGTTTGAAGTAATCATCGATCAATCTACTGAATCATACGGTGTAGTAGTAAATAAGTGTATCATGATAGCTGATTATTTTTTTAAATCAAGCTGACATTTTCAGTTAGACTGAATTTTGACGTGGAAGTTGGACAATATAAATCTTTTACTAAAAGCAAGATCGATTTCAAGATTTTCTTATCAAGTAAGTCTTTTTTTTCCATTAGTAGATGATATAAAAGATTTTTGAAGTAGGTTGGCAGATAGAAAGATGAATGGCTATGAAAATTGATTTTGAAGTCAAGTGTTCCACCTAAAGTTTCATATTTTCACTGTGCAACAGATGTCTCTTTTGAGATAATTTTATGGAGGACTACAATCATATATTTTATGCATTTCTAATTCACTTGATGACTATTGATTTGTCTTCTTCAATCTATTAGGTGTAAGCTGTCAAATGTCACAAGATATCAAGAAACTTTAATTATGTTTAGTGAGGTAAAAAGGTGAACAACAGAGGCAAACTGATCTGTAAGAGTATTCCCATGTGCATCATTTGAAATAGACAACTTAAAATAAACATAAGGTACATATGAAGAGAAAGCTGGGCATAATTCTTTTGTTAAGTTTAAATACTTACAAAAACTGTATTTCTAGGGAAAGGGAATCACATTAGATAGAATGATGTAGTTTTTATTGGAAAAATGATATAATATCTCAAAAATAAAATCTATCTTTGCGTACTATTCAATGACTACATTATTATATTTTAATGTTGAGAAGTTTTCTATTCTTTATTCTTTACTACTCTTTTTACAACCATTAATTTTTTTTATTAGCCATTAACTTTTGTAACCTATGACACATTATGAGAATTAATTTTTCATTAGTATTCAATCTACATGTCGGTCTAAATCGATACATGTATTTGGTAGTTTATGTTTATAATATAATCTTCTTGGAAAATGATAAGTATGCACCTAAACTGAAGCAACATATTTCATAACACTTCCAAATTTAAGATCCAGGAAGATTGAACTATTTCCTATGTATTGGGGTTGCTCAATTCATATAAGGAATTGTCATCTCATAGTATGTTCTAGACATTCCTGAGGAGACATAAATGTTAGATTGTAGACCCATCAACACTCCCATGGATATGAATGCTAAGCTTTTTCCAAGTTGGGGCGTGCCTCATAATGATCCTGAAAGGTATAGTTGGTTGGCGGGTAAGTTGAATTACCTTACAGTGACCCGACTCGACATTGTCTTTTCGTGAGTGCTTTAAATCAATTTTTGGGCTCCCTATGTCATAGTCATTAGGATGTTGTTGTCTGTATTCGTTGATACATAAAATTATCCATGAGAAAAGGATACTTTTCGAGGATTGAGGTAATAAGCTGATTGATGGATACATAGGTGCAGATTGGGTAGGAACACATTATGAGCTTCTCCTGCAGATAGAACTGATTTATCGTTGTACTTGGGTAGGATAATCAAGTGTTCCTGGAACTCTCATGAAGATGGTTGGATCTTTGTGCGAACCAAACAGACAAATCAAACCCAGATTTTATTGGTGTCTAGAAGGAGGTTTGTCATACAGCAACATCATCCTTCTTTTACAGCTTTTCTAGCTATTATTGACTGAAGAAACATCTTATAGACAGGCAAACCACACCATATAGGGCAATCTTACAGAGGGTATCTTGTTAGATGAGATTGATAGAGTTGCAGATCTACCCATATACGCCGACTGGCTTAAATATCATAGTGGATCTTTTAGAAATGTCTAGAGAAGGCAGTGAGGGATTTTCTGCGATATTCTTGTTCTCCAATTTATATTTTCTTTTTCACCATTGAGATTTGAGGTAAGAGGTGGAGGAGGAGGTTATAGTCTAATTAAAATGACTCTACGTTCTTTGTTGTCGGCATTCATCATTCGGGTGTAGTTTTCTTATCAAATTCTGATTTTCCAAGTTGAAAGAGTGACAATTTAGGGATTTATGTTTTTTCCCACCATTGAGGGATTAAGGTGAGAGGCAAAAGAGGAGGTTTTAATCTAATTAAAAATGACTGCAGATTCTTTGCAGTCGTCATTCATTATTCGGGGTTATTTTTCATTTCATATTCTGATTTACCCAGTTAATAGAGCTGTATATTTGGGTTATGATGGGGATAGGTATTGGACATGTAATTTTTGTTGACTAGCCTATTATAGCTCTGGGAATGTTTGAGGCAATATGAAATAAGAGGGTTTAGATGGTGTTTGGAAAATTTTCCAGGGAAGGCTAGCAAATAATAGTACTAACATGTTTACTGCATCTTACACTAGACACCTGAGATCTAGATACATTAGATCATTTAGAAACATCACCGTACACTATCTTTTTACTGTATCTTACACTAGATACATGAGATCACAACAAGGCCCCACTTTGTCCCTATTTTTTATTATTATCATTTTTTCTTTCAAATTTATTGCTCAAAGTGGGGCCTTGTTGCGATCTCATGTATCTAGTGTTAGATGCAGTTAAAGGATACTGTACGATAATGTTGCTAAATGATCTCATGTATCTAGATCTCATGTATCTAGTGTAAGATGCAATAAACATGTTAGTACTATTATTTGCTAACCTTCCTTAGAAAATTTTCCAAACACCACCTAGACCCTCTTATTTCATATTGCCTCAAACATTCCCAGAGCTCTGATGGGCTGAGCAAATAAAAATTACAAGCTCAATACCTATCCTCATCATAACCCAGATATACAGCTCTATCAACTGGGTTAATCAGAATATGAGATGAAAAATAACCTCGAATGATGAATGATGACTGGAAAGAATCTGTAGTCACTTTTAATTACACTAAAACTTCCACTTTTATCTCTCACCTTAATCCCTCAATGGTGGGGAAAAAACATAAATTCCTAAATTGTCACTCTTTCAACTTGGCAAATCAGAATTTGAGAAGAAAACTATACCCGAATGATAAATACCGACAACAAAGAACCTAGAGTCATTTTAATTAGATTATAACCTCCTCCTCCACCTCTTACCTCAAACCTCAATGGTGAAAAACAAAAGATAAATTGGAGAACAAGCATATCGCAAAAAATCCCTTATTGTCTTCTCCAGACATTTCTAAAAGATCCACTGTGATATTTAAGCCAGTCAGCATATATATGGGTAGACCTGCAACTTTATCAATTTCATCTAACAAGATACCCTCTGTAAGATTGCCCTCTATGGTGTGCTTTGCCTATCCATAAGATGTTTCTTCAGTCAATAATAGGTGGAAAAGCTGTAAAAGAAGGATGATGTTGCTATATGACAGACCTCCTTGTAGACACTAATATAATCTGGGTTTGATTTTTCTATTTGGATCCGAACAAAGATCCAATCATCTTCATGAGAGTTCGAGGAATACTCGATTATCCTACCCGAGTACAACGATAAATCAGTTCCTTTTGCAGGAGAAGCTCATAATGTGTTCCTACCCAATCTGCACCTATGTATCCATCAATCTGCTCATTACCACGATCCTCAAAAAGTATCCTTTTCCCGTGGCTAATTTTATGTATCGACGAATACGGACAACAACATCCTAATGACTATGACACAGGGAGCCAAAAAATTGATTTAAAGCACTCACCAGAAAGACAATGTCCGGTCGAGTCACTGTAAGGTAATTTAACTTACCAGCCGACCATCTATACCTTTCAGGATCATTATGAAGCACGCCCCAAATTGGAAAAAGCTTAGCATTCATATCCATGAGAGTGTTGATGGGTCTATAAACTATCATTTATGTCTCCTCAAGAATATCTAGAACATTAGATGATAATTCCTGATATGAATTGAGCAACCCCAATACATAGAAAATAGTTCAATCTGCCTGGATCTTTAATCCAGAAGTTCTATGAAATTTGCTGCTTTAGTTTAGTTGTACCATCCTTATCATTTTCCAAGATGACTATATCATAAACTACCAAATAAATGTACCGATTTAGACTGACATGTAGATCAAATACTAATGACAAATTAATTTTCATAATGTGTCATAGATTACAAAAGTTAATGGCTAATAAAGAAAATTAATAACTATAAAAAGAGTAGTACAAAATAAAGAAAAGAAAACTTCTCAACATTAAAATATAATACTGCAGCCATTGAATACTATGCAAAGATAGATTTTTTTTTGAGATACTATATTATTTTTCCAACAAAAACTACATCATTCTATCTAATGTGATTCCCTTGCCCTAGAAATACAGTTTTTGTAAGTATTTAAACTTAACAAAAGAAATGTGCTCAACTTTCTCTTCAAATGTACCTCATGTTTCTTTTAAGTTGTCTTTTTCAAATTATGCACATGGGAATAGTCTTCCAGATCAGTTTTCCTCTGTTGTTCATATTTTGTCTCACTAAACATAATTAAAATTTCTAGATATCTTGTGACATTTGACAACTTACACCAAACAGATTGAAGAAGACAAACCAATAGTCATCAAGTGAATTCGCAATGCATAAAATATATGATTGTAGTCCTCCATAAAATTATTTCAAAAGAGACACCTATTGCACAGTGAAAATATGAAACTTTAGGTGGAACACTTGACTTCAAAATCAATTGCCATAGCCATTCATCTTTCTAACTGCCAACCTACTTCAAAAATCATTTATATCAGCTACTAATGAAAAAAAAATGACTTACTTGATAAGAAAATCTTGAAATCAATCTTGCTTTTAGTAAAAGATTTATATTGTCCAGCTTCCACGTTAAAATTCAGTCTAACTGAAAATGTCAGCCTGATTTAGAAAAATAATCAGCTACCATGATACATTTATTTACTCTACACCATATGATTCAAGAGATTGATCGATGATTACTTCAAACTTCAAGTCAATGATCTAACAAAAATTCAATATGCTTTCCATCCTCACTTTTAAACTTATAAGCAGCTGAAATTTTTTCAAAAATTGTAAATTTACTTTCATAAGGTGGTCTTGTTAGACATAAGTACAAGAGTGACAGTCCAATGATTCTTCTTTTCATACCTTGTGATAATGACTTCTTCCTGAAGTTTATTTTTACTAACCATAGTCATTTACAAAGTAGACTTTTATTATGAAGTTTAAGGTTCTTCACTCTAATCTACCTTTTTGTTTTTCATCTCAATTCATCAAATGTGTTTTCTTTTTTATAGAGTTGTCTTCCATGGCAAGTCACTTCTCAACTTGTTAGTATTATTTTTACACCTGCATGGATGAATATAAGAGATATTAAATATGTTGGGATGTTGTCCAAGATAGTATTAATCAATGTCAACTTACGTATAAGGAGATACATATGATACTTTCAATGGATTAATTTCTTTTCACACTTGTTAATGATGTTGTGCCCTGTACTACAGTCTTTCAACTTCACATCAAGATGGTGCCCAAATAAAATATTGAATCTTACCAATTTTCAATATCTCATAAAACTTTATTATAAAATCATCAACATTGACCGCATATAAGCTGCTTTTGGACAGGCGGGCTCTATGCTCTATCTGTTCTTCATTGTAAAATTTGTATAAAAAAATAATTTATATGATCTAAAGAAATCTTCATGCAAACCTTACAACGCCTTTGAAGTTATCATTAGTAAATGAATATATCGATGATCCAAAAAATACCTTTACAGCAATTTTCTGGAGAACATTAAAATAATATATTAGAATATAAAGAATGCTTAACAAAACTTAGTGTTCATAAAGAAAATATCAAATTCATGAGTCAGTCAGCGGATTTCACATGATCCCTTCTGAATTAACATCCTATTGACTGGGAAGAAAATATTCACGTTAATTTGCTCACCAATCATAAGATAGACGTGAATAGAAATGTCTGAATTAAATTATCAATTTTGTGTGAAATTTTTCTTAATACTCAATGCCACAGTAGTGATACTTGTGTCATAACTCGTTAGTATCAATTATTCTTTCCTTAATGTAACTGAAGTTGAAGCATATATTTGGMGAGAAAATTATTATCCAAAGTTCAATTAAAGTTGGACAAAACCTTAGATATATAGACATTTGACTTCATCATTCCAATTAAATTTATATTTAATAGTAAGAATGTTATCAGTTCTAGCAGACAATGCGGGTAAGACTGTAAAAACTATAAATTAGGAGCAATGAACACTGTTGGCTATGGTCATTAGCTTCTCCCTTTATTCATTTTTGTAATCGTGATTAAAAAGAGAGATATGGAATTCTTGTAAACATAACATGTACTTTAATGACTAATTCTAATCACCTTGAAATTTCTGTCATTATTTTGCATAATCAGTGAAAAAGATAAGCTAAATAAAAATTTTCAAGTGTTAGAAAAGCACCGATGGATTTAAAAAATCTCGTGAATTGACTTGGGTTAAAGTTGTGATTCCGACTGTATTAACAATATCTTTTGAATAACTGGGTATTCTTACCTCGGGATCAAATTGGTTATGGGGCAGTGAAAATAATAACAGGTGTCGTCCTATGAATCATATGTTTTTAACAATAGGGATAGAATTTTTTTCAATTCTAAAGGATTAGGCGTATTGTGCTAGTTTTTTTTTAATCATTTATTCATTCTGCATCTATGTCTAAATCTTGCAACTTTAAAGTATATAAGGAGATAGTTTATTTTAGATGAAAGATTGCTATGAATAAATAACTTTCACAAGTAGGTTGAGATAAAAAAAAATGTAACTAATTTTTTAGCAAAACATAGGACGAGAAGAAAGCTAAGTTAACTCTTTGGTTTGTCTGTTTCTTCTTTTCTTCTTGTCCTTGCTTCTCTTGAAGTATATGTATTAAGAGGAATGAGATTAATATAGACAACGAGAAAAAAAATCATCACATAATATCTATAGTAAAATCATCACATCACATAGAAGAACGTAATTTTTTTCAAAGTGAACCAACAAAAATTGAAAAAAAATATTGAACAAAAGAGCAAAAATATAACAAATAATACAATTTCTCTTCAATATTGAAGAACAAATTCAAATAGAAACGACGAAAGAAAAAAAGATAAAGTACTCACCTTTGTGGAAAAAAAAATTCAGTAGCTCATGAATAATCTCAGTAGCTAATAGTATAACAAAAAAGAACAAAAAATTCCACAACAACAATTGTAACTCTGGAGAAAATTGTCACGTAAGATGCAATCTCACTGATGAAAAGAAATGTATATTGTGTTACCCTATTATTTTGAACTTATTTTCAAAAATCTGCTTAAAATAAACAAAGGTTAGAAAATAAAAAAGATCGAGAAAATAAGTGAAAAATTCAAATTAAGCAAATGCATCTACACAACTAAAAAAATTAGGAAGGAATGAGGAAATAAAAGACTTATCTTATGGATTAGAATAATGTAGAAGTCTGGCCTTTCTTGATTTTCTTGGAGCTGGAACTATGCTTTGGGCTTTATTGAGAATTAAGAGATGATGTTGCGACAGATTCACTGCTTTCAAAGAAAAAAAAATTCTTTTTTGAGTACTCATAAATCTTTCGATCATCACTTATTATTGCCCTACTGATCCTGCAAATTTTTTTTTTTTGAACATACATAAATCTTTCCATCATCATTGATTAATGGCAATCCTGCAAAAAATTAATTTTTTGAACACATATAATTTTTTTTATCATGACTGATCAATCGCTTGTTGATTATATATGCAGCTTTCTGGAAAGATTCTTGATCTAATATAATAATTCACCACATTTTAAAAGGTTGAACAATCCGCTCTCCCATATTTCAAATTTGTTTTTTTCTTTTGCAAACTATGTTAATGCAACTAAGATTTCATAGTGAAAAATGCGGCCAAAAAACAAAGCTTAACTGTCTATAATAGAAGGATACGCAAATTCAGAAATATTGTAAGAAGATATATGAAAGAACCAATTTTATTTATATAAGTTGGTACTTGAAGCTGTACTCATGAAAAANGTAGGAGAAAAACACATCAATTCTATAATATTGGGGCATATGTAGTTGGTCAATATATATCTAAAAATCAGTACTTCTATTTTTCAAATGCTTTTGTCAAAAAGAGCCAAGAGATGTTGGGACTAAACTGTTTGTCAAGGTTACAAGCTAAAACTCAAAAGAAGATATAGGACGCGCCCGCATGTTGCATTCAATCCATTTAAATTTAATCTTTCAGCATTTAAAGGGGGTTCAACTACTTGAAGAAGCAGATTGAAGTATAATAAAAATTAATTACACTATCCAATGTATATAAGGTAAATCCAATCCATAGTAATCTATGCAAGAAAAACACTTTAAAATATCTCAGTTGCAAAAATATTCGTTCTTTTATTTAACACCTTCCTTATCAGTAATTCTAATTTCATAAGCTAAATGCAGTAAACAACTTGTTAACATCGGTTAAAATACACTTATAATAGAAAAATTCTTCACATTGTTACTGTATATAAGTTAAATCGAAATCATAGCTAAGAATATTGGCTTTCTTTTTGTTCCATATTGTTATTCTTACAAACCTCTCATAAATGCACTTAATATAAACATACATGAAAATGTTTAGAGATACGCAAAGGACACAACAAAAGAAAATAGTAAAAGCAAGACAATATGAATATGCGGAGGCACGAGTGTCAAATTCAGGTTGGCAACTGAAATTTCAATTGGATAAATGAAAAGCGAGAGTCGTAAAGAGTATAAGGAGACCCAACACTTGATTTGCCAAATACTAAATAATTCATATAGAGACAGCTATTGGCGAATAAAGAGCAATTTGTCTAATCATGAGAATTATCGAAATTAAATTTACATGTATCAAAAAACAGTAGTACACCAGAATATTTTTGCACATCAAATATTCTTATAGAGACAACTATTGAAATTTCATGTATCAAATAATAGTAGTACATTAGAATATTTGATGTGCAAAAATTATAGTGTTTAATTATTTATTTATTTATATGAAGGCTTACAGTTTATTAATAAATGTACTGACATGTGATTTATTACTATATAGCGGCACAAACAATATATTGGTCAAGGAAGAAAAGCAGTAACAGGGAAATCAGTGGTTGAAAAAATTAGGATCAGTTGCATACCTTTGACAATTGTGAATATGATTGTGGGTAAAACTATTTAGGGTTGTAAATTAACTAACGACATTCAAAGTTATTAGCAAACCCTACAAAAGGACTCCACGACTGGCGAATACAGAGCAATATTGGTCTGATTTTGGGTGTCACCAAAGTGGAATGTGCATGTAGAAATATTGCAAAAATATTACTTCTTTAGGATCTTTAAAGTATAATACATAGGAATTCTGGATGCATAGTTTTACCTTTGCCAAGGTGAAAATGATTCTGGGTAAGTCTATTTCTGATTGAAAATCGACCGGCGTAATTCAAAGTAATTACACACCCTAAATAATGGGTGATTACAGAGTAATTGGTCTGATTTTGTTTTTCGTTGGTGGGAATTGTTAGAACAAAGTTTACATGCAATAATAATGGTTAGTCATTATTCTGAGTTAGAGAAGCGGAGGAAGAATTCATAGAGACGACAAGTAGAGAGAGGGAAAGAGAAGAAGCGTCAGAATTGGATGGGTTGCCTATGCGGTTTTTTTTTTGTGTCCGAAGGGTTTTTGTTTTTTGTGTCCTTACGTTCTTTTTGTTTTTCAGAAAAAGTATTAAAAATTTGTGAAAAAGAATAAAGGGAGAAGGGTCAAATTTACCCCTCTACCTTAGTTTA
>JACEIK010000737.1:174536-190156 GCA_018107945.1 Datura stramonium
CTTTTACTTCAATTCATTATGATAGCACCAATATTATTGTAGAGTACAAAATTTGTTATTACGATGGTTATTCATACTCATAAAGAAAATAATATTGTGAGATCATATTTGACAAATATTACCATTAACATTGATTTTATTAAATCTTCTGATAATTTTATGGATGAACTAACCAAGCCTTTAACAAGATAAAGGGTCTGAAGCATATTGAAAGGTTGCATCACCTAAGGATTCATCTTAAATTTAACTGTTTGCGTATGAATGAAACAAGTTGTCAGACATATTTCACCTGAGTGAATAAGAACAGTAAGTAAATATAACAAAGAATTTAACGTGGAAAATACCCAGATCAAAAGGTGAAAAAATCACGACCTATTGATGTCCCCCAAATTACACCTCGCAATTGAGATATAAGCGGTCGATTGTTAAATATAGAACCCAACAAAGATTGAGGTCGATCCCACAGGGAATATAGTAAGAACTTAATTTAATACGAATAATTGTTACTATTGAGTTACTTATTTCCAAAGGGGGAAAATATAGAATAATAAACAAAAGTAAAATTATTGAATGATGAAATCAAATTTGATTTGTATTCAATTAACGATTTGATTAGGATTGTGTTCCCCAAGATTTCATAACCACAAGGCTTATACACTAGTGATCTATTTCGGTGTTTAACATGCAATATTGGTAAGTTAGGTTCACCTAAATGGTTGGTCCCCTATCTAGATGATTGTCACCACGCAACTTGGTCCGTATACGAGTGTACTTTAGTTTACCCTTACCCTTAATATCAGATTAGCTATCCCCGGAAAAGTTCAAGCTATTAGACGAGGGTTGATAGCCTCAAATCTCCGTTGTTAATTCCTTTTCTCATTCATTACCTCCTTGGTCCGGTAAGTAAGAATAAGACAAGTCCTAACGTTTGCAACCGTGAAGAATCAATCAAAACGAAGGGAAAAATAATACATGCATAAAACCCCGTCGAAGAATCACTAAGTGTTTTTACCTATGTTTGTTAATTCATCTTGGTTCCCACAAACCTATTTATGGGTTTAGCTACTCATGCTTGTATTATCACAATCACAAATTATTGAGTAAATCATAATTGCAACTTATAAATTATCGTAGAATAAAAATCACGTAGATTGAATAAAAAAACTTCAAAATTGATGAATAAAATCCAATGTTGCTTTTGTTTCTTGACTCAAGAACAATTGATCAATACCAAAACTCTAGTTGAAAATTAATAATATCGGCTCTCTCAATTACTCTCTAACTGTAACTAAAATCGTCCTTCAAAAATAAACCTAATTTGTGTATTTATAGTTCCAAGAAATTCTTTTCCTAATTAAAACTGGAAACCAGATCGGCAGTGGCAACGGGCTTGGTGACGCTTTGTTTGGCCCTCTGACGAGTTGTGCCTTGCTTAAAACAGTCGTCTTCAGCAACATACCCAGTTGTGGAAACAGTTCACCTAACAACTCGTCATGCCTGAGAACGAGTCGTTAGTCCCTCGTGGTCTCATTCCTCCAAAAGTCCAGTGCACCTTACGGTTGGTCCCGGTGATCTGCCAATGAGTCGTTACTTCATATGACGACTCGTTATGTCTGTCGTCAACTACACTGACCACTTTGTTAACATTTCCTTTCTCAGCCTTCACGGTTGATCTCACGACTCTGTTACCAGGTGTAATGAGTCATTCCATCAACTCGTTAGGTACACTATCTCTTCTTCTTCGAACTTCAGCTTTTGTCCACGCCTTTAACAATGAGTCGTGCCTCCTGCCAATGACTCGTGAAGTGCCTGACAGTCACCCTTTCAGTTGTTTTCAGCATTAATTCGACCAGTTCACTCCCGAACCTATTTTCCTGCAATATTAAGCACAAAACACATCATACCTATATAAAGATACCCGAAATGTGCATAATTTCTTGGTTTTAAGCATCGAAAGTGCCATAAAATCACGACACATCAACACCCTCAACTTAAAACTTTTGCATGTCCTCAGGTAAAAACAAAATAAAACAAAACAAACTAAACTACTCCGATGCTTCAAACGAAAGAACTCTAGGAAACTTACGTCAGTCACATTTATACATTAAAATCAAATTTTCTAACCCCTCCCTCATCGTATCAACTTAAATCACTATGCATATGCAAAATTTTCAACCATAACATAGAGGAATCAAAACATGGAAAAATATTGCCACTTGCAACCATGCACATAAATCTATAACACTGCCCCAGACAATTTGCAGAAGATTTTGTTGACCAAATGCTCTCACCTCAAATAAGTCCCACACTCACACATGTGTATTTGATTAACTAGATATATTTCTCTTGGGACTAGGTAAGATCCACTCGCTCTCACTAAGAAATTCGAACTGTGTGCATACAATACCATAGGCTTGCCTTTACTTTCAATACCTCGATTTTCGGACAAGTAACTACGATCAATATAGTACTTTCTAAGCTTGTAATGTAGGCTCGGGCTTGGGTATGGTGGTACATATGGAATTAGTAGCTCAACCCTCCTTGAAACTTCACACATCTTGACTCCACTTTTGACCTTTATTTCTATTTTCTCCATTTTTTCCTTTAACTGCTTCTTTTTCTTTGCTTTTGCAACTACGGATACAGTTTCTCTTTATAAAGAACCCTCATTATGTCACACATTTTTCTTTTCTTTTCTTTTCTTTTCTTGCTCGTTGACAACAATTTTTATTCTGCATACCGCACCCGCTCTTTTCCTTTTTCATTACCCAATTTTCTTTCCACCCGACTCTTCTCAATCACCCCTATAATAGCCACCCTCAACTTAGGCGATTTGCCTGAGTTGAGGTTCACAATGTCCAAGGAGGGACCAGGGCGAAAACAGGTTCATTCATAATAAAATCAGGCAGGTGAATTGGTGTAAACAAAAATAAAGGTCAATTTAAGCTCAAACATTTGGATCAAGGGATTTTTATTCACTTTTGGTAGGTCTTTTAAGGCTGAGTGGACTCATAAATCAAAAACAACCTATGATCCTTTCCTAGTTTCCTATCCTCTATCTCAGTACGACTGACCAAACAAGTTCTAGATCGACACACACAACCGAATTCAACTATTAAACCTCACTTCACACATAACACAGGTCAACATCATCACTTCCACTAATCGCTAGTTTAGGTACAACCATACAATGGTAAACATGTTCACAGTTTCAATGTCATACAAAGATTCACAAAGGTTATACTTGTCAACTTTCACATACACATATACAAATTTTTCAGAGGGGTATCAAATTATCACACAACAGTTATTTTAAACAATTTCAGCTCTTGATTGCCTTCAGTTTTCCTACTTTCTTCCAACTGGCACAAAAAATATAAAATAAAATAAATAAAATCCTAAACATGCCAGTTCTACTAGATATGGAACACTCGAGAGAAAAGATATCCGGCAAGAAAAACCCTAGAGTTATGTTCCGCAAAAAAGAATGCACAGGTATCCCTCCCCACCCCCATCAAGAAAGCATCCATCGTCCTCGACGCATATATATACCAAACAAAAACTAAGGAAATAGGGAACATACCTGTGTGACCTAGGTGTCAGCTACCTGGTCGGTGGAGGGTGTAGATACGCCTCCAATGTCATCACTAATATTACTGGCTTGAACCGGTGCATTCTCAGATCCAACAGAGCTCGTGCCCTCTCCATGAACTCTCGCTGCCTCAGTCTCGGCTCTCTGTCGAGCCTCCTCTCTCGATTCATGCAGTGCTCTATCCATCTCACTCCGCTCTCATTTTTGCTGACGGAGCAGAGAAACATCATCATTAAAACTTGCTTCCTCACGAGGCCTCTTTCCCTTATCATGTGCCACCGGCTCCTCCGTGATAAAGTCGAAAATCGGTGGCAATTCTTCTTCAAACTCGTCCTCTATCAAGGGAAGTACCAGTGGAGGTACTACAGCTACCTGTCGTGCGGCCAAATCCCGCACCTCAGATCTGAGTGCTCCTAGCTCTGAGTACCATCTAGACAACTCCGGCACCTGTAACTGTGAAAGGCGCTCATCCATTCTCTTCTCAAAAGCATCCAGTCAGCCATGCACTTAATTGGACAGTGTCTCCAACTCCTTTGACACCCACGGTTTTACCTGCTCCATCAGAACTCTAACCTGTAGAGCCGTGTGTGCCTACTGCTTCTCGGCCTTAGCTAGCCGCCTAGCCATATCAACTAAAAACTCTTGTGAAACCGTGACTAGGCCGGCTGTGGTGGCTCGTGGAGGCACAACTGGTGCTCTCGGGGCTGCTTCAGTAGATGATGACTCAGGAACATCGACAGGTGTGGAGGTATTCGCTGCATCTGTAGCCTCAGGCTGGCTACCTGTCTCTCTACCCTCCATAGGCTCAGCTGCCAACTAAGAAAATTGTGTTGCATTAGTCTGCATCCCGCTACCAAATGCCTCTGCTAATATTGTCACTCCCTCATATGCAACTGCCTGAGTCCTCGCCCTCGATATCGGGTTTGTATCATCTCGAATCAACCCGATATCGGTAATCTTCTGGACCACTACTCTCTGGTCCACTGATGGAAATACCGGCACCTTTGGCTCCTAACAGAGTCTATCAATCAAACAGGGAAACAAAATGGTAGTACCGTCATTGATTGCCCGCTCTTTGATCTCCTCAGCAATGTATCGCGGGAAATTGATGGCATACCCCTCCATTATGCTTGCTACCAAAGATGCTCTGTCAGGTGAAAGGATGTTGTCACTGCTGGTTGGTACCAGCCTGTGCCGCACTAGTGACCACCAAAATTTTGCCTGAAAATTTAGTGTGGCCTTCTTTATCTTCGATTCTGTACCATGCAGCCATTCCACTAGCAGACCTCTCATAGCAATGATCTGAGACAGCCAAGTATAATGCTAGATACGCTCCTGGATATTCAACTTCTTGGTTCTAACTTTCTTCAACTCAGATAGCTTGTGATCAAATGTTGTCGTGTTCATCTGAGCCTGATTATTCGGCCCATACAACATCCTGGAGATTGTCCGCTTAGAAATATCTACCAGAGTCTCTCTCACCAACACCTGATTTAATGCGGGCCTCTTCTTCCAATCCTAGCCCCCTAATGCCAACCGCTGCAATGTGGCTGCATAAAACTCTCGGACTAAGCATGGGCTGTAGCTACCTGATGGCTCGGTCAACCGGCCAAATCTGTATTTATCGAACACTGTCTGTAGCTCTAGAAGATCTTTAAGCCCTGTAGTGACCAGCCTCGACTCCTCGTATATGCTCCTCTTCGAATTGCCTTTCTCATTGGGAGCAATATCTTGGTTGTATATAGCCCACATGCCATGGACACACCATCTCCGCACATTTATCGGTTGCTCATTTGATGTGTCTGAAGTCTCAGTCAGCTCATTATCATAGTCCCCTCGCTGGGCATGTGATTCATCGACTCTCTCTGTGTTTTGCCCAACTGTGGGAGGCTTAGGAACAAGTGCAGCAATAGCCCTAATATTCTCATCAGTGCAGCTGGACGGATCCCTTGCTAGTGGAGTGGGAGTATCGACCAGGGCTGCCAGATTTGAACTTTGTTGAGCTCTAGCCCTGGTGGATCTCCTCACTAACTTCTCCTCTGGTATGTCATACTCTTTCTCAGATCCACTTGACTCTTCAGAGGAGGATGGATCATCATGCAGTCTACGGTATGAAGTTTGACTGCGCTCGGGTGTTTGTTTCTTTGTTGGGTCCTTCTTTGGTGTACCTCTTGGGGCCATTGTACCTGTGGAAACATTGTCAATACGCAAGATGAGATGAAACAGAAAATATTTTTGAGCTGGTGCCAAGTAGTCCTGACGGGTGACTAAACGAGTCGTTGCCACTGGCAACGACTCGTGAGGTCACTCATCGTCTCAGACTGGACTTCCTTCAAGATTGGACAGTGTACTTGACGACTGATCCCAATGAGTCATTGCCAAAGGTAACGAGTCGTTAGGTCGGTCTTTAGGCACACTACCTCATTGGATTAATTTTTCCACTCAGGACAAGCTACACAATGAGTCGTTTGGTGCTCCAACGACTCGTGATGTAGCTCGTGCTCAAGAATTTTAGTTCACTCATTTCAACTTCATCTTCTTCCTAATTTTCAATTCCACAAACACAGAGCTTAACAATATTAAAATCAACCCAAGTGTTTCTACCATTGAAATCATATGTTTAAATCCTCCTAGGGTTTGTTTACATCAAGAGGCACAAATATACACAATAACACCCGTCGTACATTAAATTTCATTCACAACATGGGTCATCAACAATTCTTGTTCAAATGCAACGATTTTCAAAATTTAAATGGGGAAAGAATACTCACATTTTGCGTTGATCAAAGATGGAGTGCAATCGTGTGTGTGCTTGAGTGACTGGGCGTGCAAGGTTGAAGATTTTTTGATGGGGTTTGAGTGAAGAAGAAGAAGAAGAATAGGGAAATTTGAAGTGTTTGGGGAGGGATACTGGTGTGATTTTGGAAAAGGGAAAGAATCGGGTTTTTAGTTGATATAACTTAAAAGCACCCCAATTCCAATCCTGGGTCGGGTCAGATAGAAATTAAATAAAATACCTAACGACTAACTACACGAGTCGTTAAGTAATGAGAGGACTCATTTTGACCCTTCGTTATTTTACCTGAGTTCTATAACTTACCTAGGACCTAACGAGTCAAGTAACGACTCGTAGTGTCACCCAACGAGTCATTGCCTGAGTCGTGGTCCTTGGCCTAGTGTAGCTTCAAGACGGGTCACTTAACGACTCGTTTGGTCTCCCAACGATTCGTTGAGTGAGCCGTTATCAACCTTTTCCTTTTTAATTCAGACTTTGATCCAGTGTACATGATGGGGGACACGACGATTCATTTCTTAAAGACACGAATCGTTAAGTCGCCCGTTACTCCCCTATTTTCTATAATTTTCCTCACGAGTTGATTGAATGAGTCATCAGGTTAGACGATGACTCGTTCTATGACTTTTTTCACCAGAACTGAAGTTCCAGTTTTTGTTTCCAACTTCCTATTTTCCATCTTATTCACCTGCACCCATAAAAAACATGAACAATAAATATTTCTTACATTTACAACTTGGGTTGCCTCCCAACAAGCGCTTGATTTAACGTTGCGGCACAACATGGGTGTTTTGGCTACTAAGACTTCACCAAAAAACCTCCATTGGTTGCCTCCCATGCAGCGCCTGGTTTAACATCGCAGCACGACGCAAGTCTCTTGACTACTCAGAATTCGTCAAGTGACTCTTCTCCATCCTCCAATGTTGAGATTATGCTGAATTCCTTTAACTGTTTCATGGTCCAGCTAATGTTGAAGGTGACCTCTTCTTTGTTCAACCTGAATTTCAACTGGTCTGCCTCCACATCTACTAGGGCCCTACCTGTTGCAAGGAATGGTCGCCCCAAAATGATGGGGACCTTAAAATCGACTTCGCAGTCCAGAATCACAAAGTCTGTTGGGAATATGAATTTGTCCACTTTGACCAGTACATCAAATAAAATCCCCACCGGCTTTTTAACTGTTCTATCAGCCATCAGTAGCCACATAGTAGTTGGTGTGGGGGTTCCCAAGCCTAATTTTTTAAACACTGCTAGCGGCATCAAATTTATGCTAGCTCCCAAGTCACAAAGTGCCCCTGCAAACTCAACCTCCCCAATGGTGCAAGGTATAGTAAACGCACCTGGGTCTTCCCTCTTCTGAGCTAGAACCTGTGTAGTTATGGCACCACAGTGGTGCAAATTATCGACAGGTTTCAAACTTACTGTCCTTTTTCTGGTGACGAGGTCCTTCATGAATTTGGCATATCCGGGCATTTGCTCGATGTTCACCGACAACTTCTTACGCATAGAGATAAACTTTTGATACTTCCCATCTTCAGCTTTCTTCTTCAAGCGCTGTGGATAAGGAGGAGGAGGTCGAGGGATTGCTGTCAGTTTTTGTTGTGCCTCCTTCTCCTTCCCATGGATAGCTCCTTGCTCCTTTGCACTACTTGGAGAAGTTTTCACATCTGAGTCCCCAACCAAAGTTGGGTTTTCAAAATCCGCTACACCATCCTCATTCGTCATGACGGGCTTTTCTGACTCCTTAACTACAACTGGCCTCGGGGGATCAACTGTGGCCTTTCTGCTCCTAGTAGTGACCGCCATGCAGTGACTGTCATTTTTTAGATTTTGTCCAGTGTTGTTGGGAAGTGTGCCTTTCTGCCTGTGATTCATTGCAACAGACATCTGACTCATCTGCTGCTCAATCTTCCTGATTGCCACGGTGTGAGACTCCACTTTTTGATTTAAACCGGAAATATCATCCCAGAGCTCCTTAAAGTGACTATCTATTGTCTCCATCTGCTTGAGTACTTTGGAGAGCATGTCCTCAACCCTTGAACCACCGGACTCTGGCTCACGATTTCTTGGTGGAACATACAGACCTCCTCTATTGTTTTTGACCTCCTCGCGCTTCTTCCAGTCCTCATTATCTCGGTATTGGCCCCGGTTGTAATTATTATCTTTGTAAAAGTTTCAAACTTGATTCCCTTGACCTTGACACCAAGAGTCTTCGTTAGACCCCTGGGTGTTGGTCCGGAAACCCTTCCTCTGATAATTCAAATAATTAACTTCTTCTTCAGACTTAGATTCACAACCATCATTTCTCGGGGCCTTGCCCTAAGAACCCACAACATTTACCTTTTTTGCTCCGACTCCCATCAAGTGCTTAGAAAGCAACTCCATGGTGGTCTTTATCTCTGCGATATCTTGATCACGCTCCTAATCTTTTCTCCTCTGTTCGGCAGACATTCCAACCGCATAAGAACCAGCCGGAACCTCCGACTCTCTAGTGTGCCAAGCTCGATTGGTTTAGGTGATCCCGTCTAGCAGCTCCATAGCCTCTGCATAAGTGTGACTCATAAAAGTTCCTCCGGAGACGGTATCAGCCACCACCTTGGTGTTGGCATTCAGAGACCAATAAAAGATCTCCAACAATGTATCATCTGAAATTCTGTGATTTGGCACCCTTTTTTGAGCTTTTTGTTGAAATGTCGCCTGGTCTCATGGAGTGCCTCAGAATTTAGCTGTCTGAAGTTATATATTTCGTCCTTTAAATGCAACGCTTTGGATGGTGGGAAGAACCTTTCAAGAAAAGCTCTCTTAAGCTCTCCCCAAGTAGTGATGGAATCATTCGGCAACTCAGCCAATCACATCGTTGCCTCACTCCCTAGAGAGAATGGAAATATCTCAGTTTGAATGCGTCCTGGCTCATCCTCGGTTGCTTGTATGCCTTACATATTCCCACAAAATTTTCCAGGAGAGCGTGGGCATCATCAAATGCGTGATCCGCAAATATTCCCTTCATATTAAGCAGTTGGATCATTGCACTGGTAATGTCAAACTTTTCCCTAGCAGGAAAAGGAGGAGGAACTATAGCTCAAGTGGCACCGTCTTCATCTATATCCGCATCATCCTCTTCGTCAAAATATCGGTGTCTCTGGTGTTCTGGACCTCTGTGTCTTCTAGCTCGCTCTGCTTCTGCAGGTAGACATTTCTCTTTAGCAACTCTGGCTAACTCACGATCTCTAGCCCGAGCTTGCTCTTCAGCCAACATTCTTGTTGTGGCTTGGTCCACGATTTCTTGCTCTTGGATGTTGGTCATTCTTCTCAGGTTCCTAAACGTTAGCTCAAGTTCGTGATCAATTGGAACCAGGGGATTTCCTTGGCTTCTAGTATTGGGCATGCAAAAACCTAGGACCTGTTAAGCAACCAAAACAACAAAAGAAATTTTTTTAAAAAGAAATAAGAACCAATATTAAAGAAAACACAATTAACAAAAGCCTTAGTCATATTCCCAGCAACGATGCCAAAATTTGATGTCGCCCAAATTACACCTCGCAATTGAGATATAAGCGGTCGATTGTCAAATATAGAACCCAACAAAAGTTGAGGTCGATCCCATAGGGAATATAGTAAGAACTTAAGTTAATATGAATAACTATTACTATTGAGTTACTTATTTCCAAAGGGGGAAAAATATAGAATAATAAACAAAAGTAAAATTACTGAATGCTGAAATCAAATTTGGTTTGTATTCAATTAACAATTTGACTAGGATTGTGTTCCCCAAGATTTCATAACCACAAGGTTTATACACTAGTGATCTATTCTGGTGTTTAACATGCAATATTGGTAAGTTAGGTTCACCTAAATGGTTGGTCCCCTATCTAGATGATTATCACCACGCAACNTCCTTGGTCCGGTAAGTAAGAATAAGGCAAGTCCTAACATTTGCAACCGTCAAGAATCAATCAAAACGAAGGGAAAAACAATACATGCATAAAACCCCGTCCAAGAATCACTAAGTGTTTTTACCTATGTTTGTTAATTCATCCTGGTTCCTACAAACCTAGTTATGTTTAGCTACTCATGCTTGTATTATCACAATTAAAAATTATTGAGTAAATCATAATTGCAACTTATAAATTATCGTAGAATAAAAATCACGTAGATTGAATAAAAAAACTCCAAAATTGATGAATAAACTCCAATGTTGCTTTTGTTTCTTGACTCAAGAATAATTGATCAATACCAAAATTCTAGTTGAAAACTAATAATATAGTCTCTCTCAATTACTCTCTAATTGTAACTAAAATCGTCCTTCAAAAATAAACCTAAACTGTGTATTTATAGTTCCAAGAAATCCTTTTACTAATTAAAACTGGAAACTAGGTCGGCAGTTGTAACGAGCTTGGTGACGATTCATTTGTCCCTCTGACGAGTCGTGTCTTGCTTAAAACAGTCGCCCTCAGCAACGTACCCAATTTTGGCAACGGGTCACCTGATGGCTCGTCATGCCTGAGCACGAGTCGTTAGGTCCCTCGTGGTCTCATTCCTCCAAAAGTCCAGTGCACCTTACAGTTGGTCCTAGTGATCTGCCAACGAGTCGTTCCTTCATGTGATGGCTTGTTATGTCTGTCGTCAACTACACTAACCACTTTGTTAAGATTTCCTTTCTCAGCCTTCACAGTTGACCTCACGACTCGTTACCAGGTGTAACGAGTCGTTCCATCAACTCTTCAGGTACACTGTCTCTTCTTCTTCAAACTTCAGCTTTTGCCCATGCCTTTAACAACGAGTCGTGCCTCCTTCCAACGACTCGTGAAGTGACTGGAAGTCACCCTTTCAGTTGTTTTCAGCATTAATTTGACCAGTTCACTCTTGAACCTATTTTCCTGCAATATTAAGCACAAAACACATTATACCTATATAAACATCCCGAAATGTGCATAATTTCTTTGTTTTAAGCGTCGAAAGTGCCGTAAAATCACGACACATCACCTATACTGCACATAATTTTCTCCAACTTCACTATCTCCAAGAGCCTCTTCAAACAGCAGATTACAACTCTTGTAATCTAAGAAATTATAAACTTTAATTCCTAGCTGCCTACTCTCCTACTCAATAACAAGTATTTTCAAACTTCAACGTCTCCTAGTAACACAATTAGAAGACCAAGTCTTTTTAATCCAATTTATAACTTACTGAATTAAGAATACATCAATTACAACTCAATGACAAACTTTTAGTACAAGATTGCTAACTCTAGGTTGACACTTTACTAGAACAAGTTTGTCTAACTCTTCAAACTCCAAATGCAGCAAGAATCTCACCCAATTGCAATAAGCTATTTTCTCTCTTTATTAGTGTGTATTTTCTTCTAAGAAGTCACACTTCTATATATACACAATTCTTTAAGAAGTTCTTCTTTCTTCCAAACTCTTTTATGGTAACACCTTTGCCCGCTTTAGAGTTCCACTCTGTGTGGGAGTCTTCTTTCAAGTTAATCTCTTGTATTTCTCGTATTAAGCAAACCCCAACTCTCCTATTTCAATCATGTGTTGATAATGTTGAGTTTGTTTGATACAACTTATCAACTCCTAAATTCACGCTTCTTTATTGCTTGACATTTTCAGGTCTTTCAGCCTTATATTTGACACTTCATTGGAACAACTTTACTCATCTATTTCATCAATATATTTTCATTCATCAAAACTTCATAGGATCCAACAAATTTTCCCTTTTTGATGATGACAAACTTACTGACTTTACCTATAGACAAAAATTACTTGATTGAAACAGGTTAGTTCATTGGGTTATAAATATTGCACAGTCAATCATATTTATTTTTCTTTGTCCTTTTGACATCACCGAAAAGCTGATTCAATGAAATATAGCCAAACTTAATAGTCACACATTCTATTGCCACTAGGGCAATCACCAAGACAATCAGGATAATATTTATCAAGACAAGAGAAGGCATTAAAAAGTGCAGAAGATGATAACCAATTTATGCAAAAACAAGCAAGTCATTCATAGAAAAGGACAATTCTACATCACAACCAACACCAAAATGAAAACAAAAAGCAATTAAGCCTGAGAGGAGAATAACAAAACCAGGGACATGCATGAAGGATTCTAGGAGGAAGGAGTTGAGGGAAGCAACTGGGACAGGTGACAAATAGCATCAGTATTTGCAGCCCTTTCTGAGTCAAGTGTAGCTTGTAGCTCAGTGATTCTGGCCTGAAGAGCTTCCTTTTCTTGAGCATGAGCAGCTTAAGCAGCCTCCAATTCAGCTATTTTTTCTACCAAGGCATTACGCATCCTTTGTAAAGGGGTGTCTTCTCTCCTCATAGAAGCAGGTAAATCAACATGTTTCACATCCCCAAGAACACTCTTTGTTGTCTGAAAGGTCCAAACTTGAACAAGGACTGAGTAGTCCTCAAATACTTGAGACAACCAAAATGCATAGGGGAGGGCATGTCCCTTTTAATCCTTAGTGAGTACCCTCTGCATATGCTTGACCATGAGGTTGGGTAAATCAATCTTGACCTCAGTATCAAGAAGCTCCATTAGGGTGAGGTCAAGATAATTAGCCTTAGTCCTTCTTTCCTCTCTGGGAATGAGAATTTTACGCACCACATCAAAATACAACTGATTGAGGGGTGACATTTCTTTCTTTTGAACACGACGATGCTGGGAAAAAGTTGGTTTTCCTGAAAACTTCTTGCAAATATCTCTAGCAGAGGAAAAATTGTCCAGTGGTGGCTACTCAAATTTTATATGGCTATCCCATCCACCACTAGGAATACCCAGGATTCTAGCCAAGTCTTCAGCTAACAGATAAATGGAGACTCCCCTGGCAGTAGTGGAAAAAAAGGGAACCATTGGCAGCTCCTTGAGCATAAAATTCAACAACCTCTAGCTTGCCAAACTTCCTCTGTAAATCACCTTGAAGAAACAAGTATATCCAACCTTGAGCCTTCAACTTGTCAACTAATGGCCATTTCTGGGCCATCAAAACTAGTCACCACCCTTCCTCTAAGAATACCACGCTTTTGAAGGTGGAGTAAATGAGAAATTTGAGTATTAGAGAGGTCAAACGTGTCAATCCCAGTAGTCACATCATCACCAGAGTCATCAGAATTAACATGTGAAGGACCAGGTCGAGATATCTATTTTGATGATCGAGTTTTAGTAGAGGGAGAAGGATCCTTTGAAGCCGAAGTGGAGGGGGGTTTGAAAGACGATTTGGAAGGGGGTTTTGGAGAGGGTTTGGAGGAGGACGTAGGAGGGTTCTTTTTAGCAGAAGAGGGGAATTTGAATGACCCAAAAGAAGTGGGTTTGGAAATGGTCTTCATGATCACCTTGGATTTTCGAACAAATTTAAGCAACACATCCTTTGAAGAGGAGGATTTCTTTTGAACAAGAGAGGTTGTAAAGGATTTTTTCTTCTTGCTCTTTGGAGAGCTTGTTCAAGATTTCCATCTTCATATCTTTTTCTGGTTCGAGTGATAGGGATATGAATAAAACTGGTAGGTGAAGGTGTTTCATGGTCAAATTCATCATTAGGGATAAGGACAGGAGCGCCAAACTTCTTCATTAACCGAGTTTGAACCCTTTAGGGAATCAAATATGTAATTTGGATTCCTTCATTTGGAGTAGTTTGAAGGGGAAAAATGTCGCGGACTTTTTGTGAAGAACTAGATGGAAATGGTGGAGTGGGTGAAGAAGAGTAAAACTGGGTTTTAAAGGCGTTTCAAGCAGCAAAGTCGGACATTTTAATGGAAATGGGAGATGGAATATTTAGAGATGGAGTTCAGATGAATGAACTACCAAATCGTGAGATAAGGAAGTTTTTTTAGAGGAAGTGGCTAAAATGCTGCTTGAAGAAGAAGAAGCAGAAGTCATGGTGAAAAGTTTTTAGAATTCGGTTGAGAAATTGCGAATGGTTTGTGGTGAATTCGTCCAAACTTACACTTTATAAAGAAAGAAATAGAAGATGAAACGTGCGATGTGACTGCTCATCAATGGATGGCAGTGGAAGAAGTGATGGATGATGGAGTGGCAGTTGCAACTTTATGGGAGAAAGGGAGTAATGACAGTTATAAAGAATTATGAAGGGATGGAATAGTTTGGCTTAGCTGTTTCACATTTGCAAGAAGCATCAATGCAGAGAGAATATACCTGATAGCTATGAATTAATGCCCATAAGTGCTTTTCATCAGCAAAAATCACTGCACGGGTTTAATACACAACATGTCAAGTTAAATTTTAAACTTGAAATTGGGACACACAATTTAATGTGTAAAACTAGAATGAATAACTAATTTGCCATAAAACATAAAAATTTGCATAATCTAGCCAATCATTGAAGGAGGCTTTTTCAATCTTAATCATCCCTAAGTATAACCTATTCTTTTCAAAATATTCTCTGCTTAAGGCTTTAGTAAATATATCAGCAATATTCTTTTTAGTGGAACAAAACATAATTGAAATATGACTTTTCTCAACATTGTATCTAAGAAAATGATGTTGTATATCAATATGTTTAGTTTTTTTATGTTGAACTGGATTTTTGGCAATGTTGATGGAACTAGTATTATCATACATGGTTGGAACACATCTAACATCAATACTGAAATCCAATAGTTGTTGCTTGATCCATAGTAACTGTGCACAACATGAATTGGCTGCCACATATTCAGCTTTAGCAGTAGATAAGGCTACTGAATTTTGCTTCTTCGTGGACCACGAGATTAGACATGGTCCAATGAAGTGTGCCACCCCTGTAGTACTTTTTCTATCAACCATATATCCTACGTAATCAGCATCTGTATAGCCCACTAAGAAAAAAAATACTTTCTTTAGGGTATCACAATCCTAAATCAGTTGTTCCCTTCAAGTACCTCAAAATTCTTTTAACAGCTTTGAGATGTGATTCTTTGGGATTTGTTTGGAATCCAGCACATAACTCAACACTGAAGACAATGTCAGGTCTACTGGCAGTGAGATATAGAAGAGAGCCAATCATACCCCTATAAAGCTTTTGTTCTACAGATGAACCTAATTCATTAAGGTCCAACTTAGTGGTAGTGGCAATAGGAGTATCAATCTCCTTCGTTGTTGTCATGCCCCGCCTTGGGGGGTATGACTGGCACCTGGTGCGCTATTAGGACCTGGACTGCTAAACTACTGAGCCTAAGCATATCTGGTGCCTGACTGGCTCTATCTCAGATTCCTGGAATCAAC
>JACEIK010000737.1:192242-226550 GCA_018107945.1 Datura stramonium
CCCGGGCCTTTTTCTAGCATGTATGGCATTCTAAAACTCTTAACCAACATGCGAATAGGCCATCTACATGTCAAGAATTTACGGGGTGTAACACCTATGACCTGGGTGATCTTCAAAACCTCATCAACAAATTCATGTGGATCCTCGTCCACCTTTGACCTAAGAAACTCTGATGGGTTCATCCTTAGAAAATCTCTGACTCGTGTTGCCGTCTCATTCTCGTTCTGTGGGACTTGCGCCACTGCTTGCTGGTTGACCTGGGCGGTCAAGGCCTGTGCTAGCATCTGAATGGCTGCCCTGAATTCAGCGTGGGCAACCGACTCCAGTGCATGGTGCTCATGGACTGGTGGGGCTTGTTGGCGCGCGTCCCCATTGTCATCCTCGTGGCCACTTCCATTCCCATTTCTTCTACCATTAACTCTTTGAAGAGGCATGATTCTGCAATCGCGAATAACACGAGTTATAAGGATAGGGAGATATTTCACTGCATGACATAGATCATGAAAGTAGGGAACATTTTCTAAACGTCTCGTAGCCTCTTCGTCATAAGTGTGGGGCGCTTCATACCCGTGAAAAAGACTCTACTTAACGCGACTTTCAGACACCCTAGGACACTTCAAAATATATTGCTCTGATACCATGTTTTTCACAATCCGAACATAGGCCCCGATCAAGACATGGGAAAAGGATCCCCTAGAGACTCGACCCATGGCATGAACATATATCTAACTTAGTCAATAAGAGCGGAAGACTTAACATAATAAGCATAACGGAAGTCTAATTATAACATAACTTCAAATCGGAATCCACATAATACATGATGAACTGATTACTACATACAGTCTAAAAGCTTCTACATAACTGATGGTTGATGGGACAACACCCCGAATTAACCCGACAAGTCAGAAAATTGAAAATACCAAGAATACTGATAATGAATGGTCCTCAAAAGATGAGGACTCACCACAGAAGCTGGATGCTAAACTCCGGAGACTGGCTAATGATGAGGCTAAGCCTGAAGATCGGAGCCTGTATCATAAAATGATATAGCATAGAGTATGCGGTCAGTACGTGGAATGTACCGAATATGCAAGGTAAGTAAAACCGCTTAAATAAATAAAATTATTTAAAATGTGCATAATATAAAATATAATCAAGATAAGAATCTGAGAGTATGGCTTGCATGCTATTTTCTGAAATCATGATCTGAACATAACTAAACATCATAACTGAATCGATTGATCCAAAGTTAAATCTGATTATCATTAGTAAAACTAAACATTGAGTCAAACCTACTTTAGAATACATATATATATATATATATATATATATATATCATTAATGATAAGCATGCGTAACTTGAAATCATGAAGAATAATGGGAGCTAGATCATATAGCGATATTACCACGATAGAGGTTACGTGGTCTTGACTATCAAACTCAAGTGGCGAGAGTCGTCCAAGACTTTTCATGCCTACCTTCGGAGGCATGGCGGCACTTAGTGCCACGCTGGGTCTGGACTAGCACAGGCGGCACGATGCTTCATTGGTGCATGCACAGCCAACTTAATTCAAAAAAAATAACGAGTTATATCTCAACTATAAATACAGCCTCACGGGCCCGATAAGGCCACTTGTAAAAGCATCTAACCAACAACAACACACTAACGGTGATCCTGTCTGGACAGACTAAGACCATGTGTCGTCTAGTTATAACTAAAATAAATCGACGGCTAAACTATGCTATAGCCAAGAAAAAGGTTGCTAACTAACTGACTAAACAAGGCACCACACGGCCATCACATGAAATAAAACATACGAGAGGCCCTGGCCAGCAACAAAAGCTAACTACGGGAATCTGTAGCTATGACCCTTTAAGAATTGGAATATTAATTCGAGATAGGACCCAAAAACCTATCCATAAAGCGTACAAAAAGAAACCAAACCTCTTCTAACTATCAACTCGGAGAAGGAGTGAATAAAATGCTAACTCAAGCGATGGCTAAGAATCCCCGAACTGCGTCTATCTGCACACAGGAAGTAATGCGGCGCTCCGAGATGGATGTCGATTACAATTTCACAGGAATATGTAAGGCGTATAGATTAGCGAATGGCCGGGCGGCTGGTAGGCGGGAAGAGGAGGATAAAGAGCTTACACGACAAATGTCACCATCTGAAATATCTAACTAACAAACATATAAAAACAAACAAAAATCCATAGACCGAGCCCATAAGCACGAAGAGGTATAAACAACACAAATAAGCTGTCACGGTCCCCATAAATACGGCAAATACAAACAATGTACACACTTCTACTATCGGCTACTAAATGTTTGTAACGTCTTTTGTAACTCATGAATGATTTCTCTAAGGCTATATCTGGAGTGCGATGAGTCTTGCAGCAGCTGTGTTTGTGTAGAGATGTCTAGGCGTGTAACAGACCCCGAGTCTAGGCTCGACTATGGGTCATGCGCAATTTTTGTCTTGAACCTAGAACCTTGGCGACTATAGGTCATAATGTAATCTCTGATAACTAGACCCCGAGCTTGGCCCGACTATGGGTCATAATGTGACGTGGCATTTCAGGCCTTGGCTCGATTATGGATCATACTATGGCTGTTGTAAGTGCAGACCAGAGTATTGGCTCGACTATGGCCCATAACGCTGCTTGTTGTAGCTGGACCCCATAGGCAATAACATCCAAACCATGAATATCGTATACAACAACCAAGTGGCTGGGTTTAATTCTGACGAGGGCTATTATATCATCACTATCGTCCCGATTCAATTCATAACAACTTACCATAATAGGTTTAGACTGAAGTAATGTAGATACACACGACGAACATAACTTGCCTAGAAAGAATAGCCTTATATACCTTATATGACGACCTTCCATTTAAGCGGCCGAGTTTCAACTTTTTGCCATTGCCCGGTTCTATCCAACTACAGCCCTTATAGTGAGAGAGAAAAACGGGGCTAACTTCAATACTAAACTCGGTATAAATAATAACTTTAATAATAGTAACTACAATTTCAAATCTGAATAATTGGCAAAAACCCTCAATTCAATTTCTCAAGAGTTCGGAAAGGGAGAAATACTCACATAATGAAGGCCTATGGCCGTTTAGGAATCAATTTGGAATAATTCTAACAACTTTTACCCAGCGGAGTTACGGTTTCTTTGAGAGCAAATTTTGAAAAATAACTCATTAGAAATGCTTTCAGAAGTAGGCTTAAGACTTATTACCTGAAGTTAATTCGCATTTGGGCGAAGGCGTTAGTAGCGTAGTGGATGAAAATCTAAGGAAAGTTGTGTTCCCTTTCTTCTCTAGCCGAGGGATTCTTATTATACAATGAAATAATTTAATCAAGATTACTTATATAATAATTTGGCGGTGGCCATGGGGTCTGTCGCACGGCCCCTACCGCACCGATTCTGAGTGTAGCCACGACGCCATCGCGGCACGCCACCGGCCCCCTCCTCCCTTCCAGCCCCCTAACTCAAAAATCGTGCTCGCCGTCCTTTCCCCGAGCCCTTTTCCGTAAGCATCATACGCTAAAACTCTCGACTTACGTACAAATGCGCCGACTAACATTAGAAACTACGGTGTAACAAAAGTCTTTCCGAGGGCTAAGGACACTATTATGATACTCGATATCAAACTCAAGGCCCATTCGGGGCAGGGGATGAACTCACAAGGAGGTCCCCAAAATATATATATAATATGAAACTACGTTAGCGCATAGTTCGAGGCATAGGGTTGGGCGAACCTTAGCCTACTCGGTGCCTAGACACTAATCTCAAAAATATGCACATACACTCTCCATCGTTTTTCAATGAAGCTAACCATCGTCTATTGACGAAATTGAATAAACATATACATATAAAATCTGAAATCATACATAAGTAGCTTTGAAACAGAACCATACCACAAAATGAACATAATTGGGAGTCTTAACTCCAAAACCATGTGGTAAGCTAATTCGTGAAATCATAATCGTACATGAACATAATGGCATTGCCCAATACTTAAACATGCGTGAAAATACTTAATTCACTTGAAAACATGATCATAAACATGGGTAACTTGAAAACATGATTTTCATCAATAATATCTCATTATACTTGAATGTTCATCATAAATCTCGCTTTACCTTGGAACTTCTCATAAATGAGCATTATAATTTATAAAACTTGAAAATATGATTTATAATTTAAAACATCGTAAAAATTGCTCATGAATCATAATTCGATAATTGAATCATACTTAGATCATACACATATGGTAGAAACTTGAAAATTCATGCATTGAAGGTTAAAACCCATAGGATCATCATATAGATATTCATGAATTAGAGAGGGATTGGGCATGGGTATGAACAAATTCACCCATTCATAACCTTACATACAGAGATGGACTGATTACACCAATTCCTTGATATCCCAAATAAAATTAAGGATGAACTTGTAGAAAACCTAAGCAGTAACCTTCTAAGCCCTCAACTTGCATGCATGAATGTGAATGAGTCTAAGATAGACAACCCTCTTAAAACTCCTATTTCGAGCTTAAAAACGATGCGGTTTAGCACCTAAAACTTAGGAATGATGAAAATACTCTTAATGAATTTCCTAAAAAAAACTGATCTGCCAGTTACAACGGACGTCAGAACGGTCCATTGTTAGCTCCTACAGTCCGTTGTTGCCTCCCGTCACTACACCTGAGTTTAGGTCTCGGATCCCTCACCACGACTAGACAGGACGGGTCATTGCTAGCTCTAACAATTCGTTGCTGCCGATCATCGTCACCACTGCCTTAACCCTTGGATCCCTTTTACATGGCTGGTGAAAGACACTTGTCCATTCTACTACCTGAAACAGGTCGTTCTACAACTCGTTACTTCCTCCTTCAACAAGGACCAGTCTCACAATGACCCTTTCTAACGACTCGTTACCTCGAATGAGGCGTTCCTAGACCGTTACTTCCAACCCCAAACCTGCAGTACCTCACCATGGACTCATCCAAGCTTGGGTCATTAGTGGCATCAACAACCTATTACCACGACCCGTTCACGAAAAAGTTTTCGGTTCTACTACTTTCATTTTCTTAGTCCCGGGTCTAGTCTTGGGTACTTAGGGGTATTACATTATGTTAGAGTCTTTGTAAACAATATGTAGAATCTCAACTTGTCGGTGTCGGCTTGGTTTATGAGTATTATGTGTGTAGACTTCTGCTTATTCATATTTAATTTATCAGTTTTCGTTAATTTATGTTGTTTAGCAACTATGCTCATGTCATGGAATTCGTTGAAACCATTCGTAGTTCCTAGGTTTCGTGTCTCGGTCAGGACCTATGTCCCGATCATGACACGTACATTGGGGTAGCCTTACGATTCACTCATACAAACATGAATCTAGCGGTCTAATTTTAGGACTCTTCATACCCACGAATGTCATTTTAAGGTGTTTTGGTCCTCTCCCTTAATCCTTTCAATTATATTAAGCTAGCAGACAGCTCACAGTCCGCATAGTCCACCTAGTAGTGATTAACATGGGATTCTTCCTACTCGTCAATGCTTTACCTCAAGCATATGCACATATACAATTCGCTAATCAAAGTCTAGCAAGTAAGCCATAGCCTACCTAGGTGTCAACCTATTATCGAGAAATTCCTCGACATGCTTGTCCTCAAGTTTCGGGAGTTCTTGTGAAAAATTATCGTGACGAAGGTGAAGTCTTGCCTTCTCTAGCCTCCTTGCTTCTCTCTTTTTGTTTAGAAATCCTAATTTCTATTTTCTGGCATTCTATTCAGCATCCTTTATATAAATAGGTTTCGTCTAAGGACGGGATTGCGAAATTATGCTCCGCTTCGCCGCCACCTTTGATGTGGTTATAGTGAAACTGTCATTGCTGGTCTTTGCATACGTGACCACCCGATTTTAATTTAGCCCATTCAAAATCGTTTGCCTCATAATCTTTTAATTAGGAGACTTCACGGACTTACAAAAAATTAAATTTACCCCTGCTAAGGTCGTCAAAGTTCTATAACGATTGAATGGGTTGTTACAGTTATTCTTCGATGGGTAAGATAATTAAATTGATAATGACTGATGGTTTATTTGTTTTATCTTCATTGTCATTTGGTGCTATTTTAATTTTGTGTATTTAATTAATACAACAAAAATGAAATAACATTTTACTCTCATTTTGAGCTTTCACTTTTCTTTTAACTTTTGTTTATGCTTAAAACACGTATTTTAATAATATATAAATCATTTATAAATATTTACACCCATTAATCTGAAATGCACGTGATTAAGGATTAGAATTTTAAAAATGAAAAGTCTCATAGCTAAAAGTTGAATTTCAAAAAATGCCCTTTAAAGGTGAGTGATTATTTTATCCTTTTAAAAAAAAAATCTACTCATCAATAATTTTACTTACATTTAATTGAAATAAATCTTTCATCTTCAAATTAACCTAATACAAATTATTTAAACTCAATTTACAACTTTATTGTTTCATATATCATATTTACTAATTTTTCCCTTTCAACTTCTGACAGTTATGTGAAATTTTCATATTCTTTATCAAATAAAAATAATATATAATGCATGTATAGTGATAATGTCTATATTTTAAGTCCCTTTAATCTTTAATCCTTAATCTTTATGTTAAAACATTATATTTTTCTCTTAAAACTCCATTGTAATCTATGATCCAGCAACTATATACAACAAGAGTATCTTGATCCTCTTTTTGATAATTAGGGAAAAAAGAAATTTTTCTAGTCTTTTGATTCTTATTTTAGTTTATATTATTTGAGTTCAAATCACAAGAAAGTGAAGATACGAGTGCATTATATAAATGTCATATTAAAATTATTTAAATGTTAAATTTTTTTAATTTTTTTAATTTTTTTAATTTTTTTAATTTTTTTAATTTTTTTAATGAATGTGTAAATTTTTGACATTTAGATAAATGTCAATAATTAAAAAATGACATTTATTTTGCGACATATATAAAAATGTCACTTCAATTTCTAACACTTAAATAAATGTAGACATTTATTTACTACACATATAAAATGCCATTTGACATTTAGATAAATGTTAGTACAGAATAAAGGACATTTATTTATAACATATATAAATTGTCACTTAAATTTTTTGACATTTAAATTAATGTTAGGTAAAAAAATTTATGACATTTAGAAAAGTCACTCACATTTTTACTTGAATATCAAAAAGAATGATTACTAAAAAAAAAAAAAACTTTGCAGATGCACATTAGATTTTCCAACATTGCAATTAATGTTGATCCAAATTTACTAAAATATTACTGTAATAATAATTGGACACAAATATTTATATTCAATTTGCATACTCATAAATTTCAAATTTTTTATTTTTTTTATTTTTTTTATTTTTTTTAGTTTTTCTGTTTTTTTAAAATTCAAATCTAAATTATAAAAGACCAATAATTTTAACATCTAACCATGCTAAGATCTCTTCAAGTTTAAATTAACTTTCTTTGCTTCTAGAATAAGTTCTGCAACAAAGCTTCCATAAAACTCTCTCCACAAGTCAAAGTATTTTATTGGAAGGAATTGATCTCACTTTCTTCAAAAATGTTGCACAAGAAGTTCAAGTAGCAAACGATTATAACTACGCTAATATAATAAAGTAAGTGTCTTATAATCTTTTAAAATTTGTCTTTTTTTGTACAAACTCTTTTATCTACTGTCTTATTGATTATGTTAACCGAAAAAGAAATATTAAATTTGTTATCCAGAAAGTTTACAAAATTTACACATAATTCAAACTTGAATTTAAGATAAAATAGTCAGTTTATTTTACATCTTTATTATCATCATTACATATTTTATTTATTTATTTTTCGCACTTTAACTTTATTTTGGAAATTTAAAATTTAGCCAATAGTACTCTAATAAATTTGGGAAGTAATAGTTACTTAATAATAATGGTATAGTTGAAGAGATGGCAATCACATTGATAGGCGAAAGTTAGGGCGGTGAATAAGATTAGGTACCAGCCTAGTATAAGCACATTAAAGATTGATACACATACTATGAGTTGCTCCATAAGCAAATCAATTTTTCCTCTATAACTAGAGTTTGGAGAAGAAAGATAAAAGAGGTCCTGTAAAAATGTAATAACTGATAACCAGTTAGAAATTCATTGGAAAAGTCTGTTCATAACAGGTCATAACAATGGAAAACAAGCTAAAATCATAATGTAAAAATTAATTAATATTCTTTTAAATACTATCACAATTATGCTTATTCTAACACTAGTTATTTTTTAAAGTCAAATAACCAATACTCTTTTTTTTTATTGGTAGAAATGTCAAATAGTTCTATGATATATAATAATTGTATAATTCACTTGCAACTACTTGAACAAATAATTTTAACCACATTTTTAATTCAAAATCATTTTATTTACATATTAATTATTTATATTTATGTATTCAGTAATTCTTTAAGGAGTTAAATATAAAGAGTGCTGGAAATCATTTTAAAAAAAAATAGTTACATTTTCAATATTAGGTGTAAATGCTCATTAATTAACAATAATAATGTAAACGTATATATTGTTGAAGATAATGTAACTTGAAGGTAGTTTAGTATTTAACTAAATAGTTAGTTAGCATTAGTTAGTTAAATGAAAGGTAGTTAGTTAGAAGTTAGTTGAATGAAAGGTAGTTAGTTAGAAGTTAATTGAAAGATCAAGTATAGAAATGAGTGTCGATCTCTCTACACAAACTAAGTTTTGGATTGTATTATGATCTACAAAAGGATATACAAAGTCATCTTCTTCATCCTCTAAATCTGCTATTACTTCTTCCTCTTTACGCTTCCACATTTCTTCTTCTTCCTTTCTATTTTCTTGTTCTCTGTTTTCTATTATTAAGCTCAAATATTAACATGGTATGGGCTGCTATCAAACCATTGATAGTTAAGATTGAGCAATAGATTCACGATAGAGTTTACTTCATTACTGTTCAAGTTCTTGAAGCCTTAAGAAATGACGGCAAATGGTGGTTCAAACGGTGAAGGAATGGCGGTAAATGGTGGAGCAACAGGTGAAGCCAATGGTGATGGAAGCGGCGGGGAGTTGTGATTGAACCAACTCACTCTCTCTATCTTGCTCCTGGTGATACTAATGGAATTTCTTTGATTTCTTTTCAACTTACAAGTGCGAGTAATTACTCCTTGTGGAAGAGATCCATGAGTGCACTTCTTGGTCCGAAATAAGTATGGCTTGGTGAATGGCTCTTGGAAAAAAAAGGTTCCATGAGAGGTTTGGTACATGATGGGAGAGGTGTAATCTTTGTTGTCCTCTCTTAAATTTGATAGATACGGTATCAAATAGTCTTCTCAATAGTGTAGCATATGCTACAATTGCTTCTGCAGTTTGGGAGGATCTTGAAGAAAGGTTTGATAAGGTGGATGGAGCCGAGATCTTTCAAGCACACTTACGAGAGATCTCAAAAAGCGTGTTCAAGGTACCTCCTACTATCTCTAGTTATTTCTCTAGGCTTAAAGATGCATTGGGATGAGATTGAGGCTATAGTGCCTTTTCCTAAATGCATAGCTGTGAAAGGTCTAAAGTTTTTCTGGTTCATATGCAAAGGCAGAAACTATACCAATTTTTAATGGGACTAAATGATGCCTATGTTCCAGCGAAGTCGGATCTTGCTTATGAATCCTATACCTAGTGTAAACCAAGCATACTCTATGCTTATGGTGATGAAAGCCAAAGGCAACTTCTTCTAAAAGTGTGTTAGGGTAGGTCCTTCAACAAGTACAGGGAACTATGAGTCTGACCTTGTATTCTTCAAAAAATGGATACAATGTAGGCGGTACTTCAAGATTTAAGAGGTGGCGGTCATTACGTGAGATTACGCAAACTAAAGAATCATACAAAGGAAAATTGCTTCAAACTCATAGGCTATCCCTCAGATAAGTTCAAGAAAAAAGGAGAAGCTTCTGCTTCTAATCTGCCGATTGGCTGACACCACGAGGCTACTTGAAGCTCAAGACAAGACAATCGGTTAGTTCAACCTTGTTTCTTTGCAAAGACGGTATGATCGAGATAGTTCAAATGTTATTTCCCACTACCCATTCTTCTGCGGATATAGCTAACACTGCGGTATGAATCTTTGCTTTTATTGCGGTGATAGTAAGAATAGGTGGATCATTGATCTGAGGGCAACAACTTTCATATGGTAGGTAATCGAGAATGCTTGGAGATTGTTAAGCTAGATTCTAACAAGTCTAGGAAGGTTTTTTTACCTCTTTTGGAGATGTAATTTTTGTAACACATATGGGATCTAGTGTTCTAACAAAAGATAATGCGAGTCAATAATGTGTTATACATTCCAAAGTTTAAATTTAATCTCCTACGTGGCACGAGTGCTTGAGAATCTTAAACTGCTTAGTTGCTTTTTATCCTGACTTTTATATATTTCAGGATCTCTTCCAATGGAAAAGTCTGTTCACTTAACGATTAGATAACAATGGAAAACAAAGCTAAATCATAATGTAAAAATTAATTAATATTCTTTAAATACTATCCGCAATTATGCTTATTCTAACACTAGTTATTTTTTAAAAAGTCAAATAACCAATACTCTTTTTTTTATTGGTAGAAATGTCAAATAGTTCTATTATATATAATAATTGTATAATTCACTTTTAACTAACTTGAACAAATAATTTTAACCACATTTTTAATTCCAAAATCATTTGTTATATATTAATTATTTATATTTATGTATTCAATAATTCTTTTAAGAGTTAAATATAAAGAGTGCTGAATTATTTAAAAAAATAATTAGATTTTTCAATATTAGGTGTAAATATCGATAATTAACAACTAATAATGTGATGTATATATCAATTGTCATAATATTTTTTTGACATTTGTATCAAATGTACGTTCTTTTAATGACATTTTGTGTCAAATGTCATTGTTTTAATAATATTTTATGCCAAATGTCATTGTTTTACAATATTTTGCATAAAATGTAAATAAATTGTCTTCATGACATTTTTTCATACATGTCGTTAAATTTTTTATTTTCCGACATTTATTTAAAATGTCATTAACTAAATATCTGTCATATCCCTACTTTCTTGTAGTATCAAGAGCTCTTTAGTAGGTATCAGTTATTGATGTTTCAATTGTTCAATTTGAGAGGATAATCCATATATTAATGCTATACAGACTAGTTCCTAATGATCTCTTACCATTTTGTTGATTCATTAATTATTTGAGTAGTATTTATTATATCTTTTGTTTTTATAGAATGTTTATTTATTTATTGGTAAATTTAATTGAAGGTAATTTTATTTTTGAGGGAAGGATAAAAGGTTGTTCAATATTTAATGGACATTTTAGTAATTTAACTTTTCAACTTAAGATATTCTAAAAGTTTAAAATAGTATAATATTTGTTAAATTATTGCTTTTGAGTTGTTTTTGTTTGAAAAGAACATAACTCTTTTCCCCTCTAGGTGCATGATCTTTTACCTTTTATTTTCTTCTTACTTCTTACTTATTGTATGATTAGTTTTAATAGTTTACATTTCTTCTATGAACTAACTATTCAACCATATGGTTCAAAATTAAAAAAACTTAATGGATTACAATAAAATTGGCTGAAGCAGAAAGAAAATATGAAGGTTTAAATAATAAAAGCAAGGTTTTAAAGTTAAAAAAACAAATTTAATATAAAAACAAACTGATATACGGTTGCATTCCTATCTAAATAATTCAAACACTCTGCAGGGATATGCACAGCAAACACGTGTTGAGAGATTAGTACTACAATAAATTTACATCTCTTTAAAAGAAAATGAAATATTCATCTCATATATATAAAACTAGTTAATTTTCCCGTACTTAGAACAATCATTTAAAAAATAGAAGTGTACTTGCTAAGGTGATCATCTAATATGATAATTCCCACGAAAAATAATAAATATGAAAAATACTTCCAACTAAAATTTTCATTTATCGGTAAATGTCAAAGTCTAAACTAATCAAATCTATTTTTAAGTAAAATTTAAAAAAGTTTTTATAAAAGTAATATCGAGTAAAAAAGCTTTCAAAATTATAGTAAATAAACACATAATAGACCTTTCTGTTGTTGCTCCCTCATCAAAATGATCTTCAAAATAATCATAATAAATAAATAAAAGATACAACAATCTTGAATTGAAAATCCACAAGCATAAATATAATTGTCTTTCCTCTCATTAGGGTGGAAAGTACGTACGATATATCATATATAAATAGCAATCTTCTCCCAGTAATACTTATAATATTTACTTTTAATATTATTGTTTTCTTTATATCGATGCACCAAATCTAAAAAATATTACTATATATTATCGTCAAAAAGAAAGCCGACTAAACAAATAAATACATGTAAAATAAATACAAATGACAGTCTTTGCCTAAAACTTTAGAATTCTCTATCCACTTCAAGAAAAAAGAGATTTTCTACCAAAGATGTATTTTTTCATGTATAAAAATTTAAATAATATACGACCTCTTAAACCTATCGGAAAATCCCATTTAGATACTTGAGCGGCCTTGTCGATTGAACACAATATTATGTATAATTTCGTTTCTCAGACACAACAAGCGATATTGCATCGGGTGTATTACGCACAATATTTGGCCATTGTGGAGGTGTTGGGTGCAGGCGTGGATTATATGAGTAATTTTTAAAACGTCAAAAACACCACTATTTAAATAATTTGTTTGTATCCCCCCCTCCTTCGTTCAATTTTCCCCAAACGCCATTGTAGGGCTTGGTTCCAAGCTTATTTTAATCGGTTATGAAATTCTAAAAAAATAGTCTCCTTCATTGTTCTTGGTGTTCTATGTGCGAATTGGTTGTTCAACTTTACTTTTATCGAAATCACTTTCACATTGTTTGAGCTTCACTTTTTCAGAATTTAAATATGCGGAGCTTCGAATTTGAAGATTTATCGTCAAAGCCAATTATTGTGTATTGTGATAGATGAAAACATCATTGTCTATTGAATAGCGTGAAGAAAAGTGCAAACACCATGAAGCAGTTGATGATGACCGAAGCTCAAGTTTTAAATTTTCGGGTTTAGCAAAATGAGCACCATTTCAATTGGGTAATATATCAAAAGAATCGAAATATTGAAAGGAGCTCAAATCTCAACTTTGAAGAATTTTGGAGCGGTTGGGGTGTATTGGATTTGATTCAATAGTGGGTTTAATTTCAATGGTGGAATGAAATTGTGAATAAGACATGAGACATGGGTTTAAACATAATGTTTTCTTTTTTTTTTTTTTAAAGTTTTGCCGCAGTGATTTTCTTTTTACAAATTTGGGATGCCACCTACATCATTGTCTGTAGCTCTTTGCTATGTCAGCGCATGTGAAATGCACGCACCTCATGTTAGTATCTCTGCATCTTGTATCTTATAAGTACAAATTTCTCACACTTTGAGTGGTCAATAGATTATAACAATAGTGGGGTGTTCCAGAGTGAGAATTTTGGCAACTTTAGGGGGCCGCCTATGTGTTGGCCTAAATAATATCAACACAAAATAGACACTTTTCTCGCTATTGCTCCCTCATCAAAATGATCTCCAAAATAATCTTAATAAATAAATAAAAAGATACAACAATCTTGAATTGCAAATCCACAAACATAAATATAATCGTCTTTCCTCTCATTAGGGTGGAAAATATATGCGATATATCATATATGAATAACAATATTCTCTAAAGTAATACTTATAATATTTTACTTATATTATTTTGCTTGCCATCTGATACACCCAAATCGAAAAATATTACCATATATTATCGTTAAGAAATAGTAAACAAATAAATACATGAAACATAAATACAAATGACGATCTTGCTAGAACTACCGAATTCTCTATCCACTTCAAGAAAAAGGGATTTTCTCGAAAGATGGCACCATGAAAAAAAAATCATAATAAAATACTTGCTACATTTCACTTTCTATTTAGAGATATGCAACCTTGAATGATTAGATTAGATATGAATGGATTGCATAACCTTGCTATACATCCTTCGTTCATTTTGGTGAGTAGAGATGTTTCTATGAGTATCTTTTAACCATTTATGCATGAAAAATGACATCATCATATACAATTAATAAGCATGTAGATTTATCAATTAAAGTAAATATTTAAACATCTTAATTAGATAAATATAGGATGAAATATCTTGAAAGTTTAAATGTAAAAAAATTATTTAATGGAAAGTAGTCATGTGAAGCAACTCAATATCGACCGGGGCGTTAAGATAATTTCGATGTCGCATAACAAATCATACATACAATTTCAGACTAATCAATTAATAAAGAAATTGTACTTATTATTAAATTTTATGTTGGCAAAAGTAGAGTTGCTTTACAAAGTAAAATAATTATACATATATACTAAAAGTCGTAAATTAATTTGCAAGGACCAAATATAACAATTACAAAGAAAAAGTGAGAGGAGTTTGGCATGACGACCATTAACTATTACACAAAAGAAATTGTTGGATAAACTTTTTGCAGTGTTGCATAGATTTGTAGATATAATTCTTGACCAACAATCTACTTGATATTTTTTTATTTTGATAATATTCTCCTCCAAAAAGAAATATATGTTTGAAAGATCCAACACGATTGTGATAGCATTTATGAAGGATGCGAGGCAGCATGTGTTATAATCATAAAATGAAAAGTGATTGGCACGGTGGTTATTCGTATAACTAACTTAAGTATGTTTGAGATAAGGCTATAGTTGTTGAAATGAGACAGTATTTATTGAGGTACAATTAATTATCCTAACATTATCAGGTTAAACTGGAAAGATACAACTAATATATTTCATACTTTACACAAAACGGAAAAACAAAAGTTAGATGGAGCTTTATTGGTATACAAGTTCTTCCAACTTGGATTTTGAAAAGCGACTCTTGATTCAATTATTTCTATTCAAGTTGATAAAACTAATATTTTTGAAACCAGCTTGTAAGAAATGATATATATAAGGAAATAGAAATATTTCATCATTATTTAATTTAAGGAACATAGCATTTGAAAGGTCCACACCTCCTATATAAGAGCCGTCTTTGTTCCTCTTTTTTGTACTCCTTCGTTTCTATTAGTAGAAGTTCAAATCTTATTGATCACTTTAATTATCATATATAATATGAGTATATCATATGACTCCTAAATTTTATGCCAAAAAAAAAAAAAAAAATCCAAGTAAGATGGTAGGTAGATGACCCTTAAGTTGGTTACATAATAGTACTATTAAATATTTACATCAAATATTTTCAAAGCATATAAGTCTAAAAATATATAAAAGAGATACGGAGGAAAATAATGGATGAAATTAATTGTCATGGTTAGAATTATTGGTGATATACAAGAAATGAAAAACCACAGATATAACATACAAAATGAATTATATATATTATCATGGCACAAAATGAATACAAAAAGGTCATTGCCTTGTCAGTTTTAAGTAATTTACTAATTTTGTGGGATTAATACTCTCCATTGTCTTTTAAAGTGTTTCCTAATCAAACATTTCAAAGCCACCACATCAAAATCAAATATGACAAAATAAATAATAAGAGCATATATGCTTCTTCAAATAAGGAGTAATATTACAAATAAATATGTAACCAAGAAAATTATAGTCCATCAAGCATGCGCGCATCATAAAACAAAAGATATAACCTATTATAAAACAAAAAGACAATAACAATTCAACAATTACATTCGATTCTTTTAATGAAACTATCCAAAGATTACATCTCCAATTTTACTCTTAAATATATAGCTGATAAGATACCAAATCAAACACATTCTCTTGTGAAAAATATATTATTTTATTGGGATTAAGTAAATCTTTAAATCAACTCAGGCATGTCATAAAACAATGTTGCGGTAATTTTTATTTTTCCTGCTTGAGCAAAGTGTTGAAAAAAAAGACTCACAAAACATAGGAGCAAGAGGAAAACCATATTCGGGTTGAGATGGTTCTCCTTTTTATGATCAAAAAAAGTATTGACACATGTATTTCATGGTACACTTTCAGCATAATCACTAAAATATATACATGTAACTTCCCGAGGTAGAAGCGAATATTTCTCACCAATAAAATCACAAATCTCCTACTTGTTTAAAGTTTTTGGCCCTATATACATGTAATTTGAATCTTATGGAAGAGATACAATGTTGGATGAAAAAATTATAGATATCTTCTTTTCCCATCTTCGGTGTCCAAAATTTATTTTGAAATCCTCAAGTTGTCGCCACTCTGGAAATTACTTATATGATCAAAACTTGAAGGTAATTCTACAAAACAAATAGTAAAATGAAGTCATCATAATACCGCCATGAAAGCTTGCATATAAATAAGATTACAATAATTGACCAAATTAGTTCCACCATTTAAAATCTAACAAATCAAAAAGTAGATTTGATATTTTAAAAGAGTTGAAATGTCATCTAAAATAGACAAAAATTTATAAAGACCCAAACACACTTTTTCTCATTTGATCCATAAGACACTCTAGTCACATATAAAAAATCTCGGACTTGAATTATAAGCGGCATATACGATTGAAAGATTTTTTGTTTGTTTTGTTGTTGGGGATATAAAAGTATAAAATTTAGATCTGAGTAACAAATGAAAATGACATAAGTTGATGGTAAATCATTTTAAATCCCATTGAAATAGAATACATGTATCTCACAATAAAATCACAAATCCCTGACTTGTTTAAAGTTTTTGGGCCTTATATACATGTAACTAAGAAATTTCGATAGAGATACAAAGTTGGATGCAAAATTACCTTAAATATCTTTTTTTCATCTTCAAGTCATCCCTCAATTCCAAATCCATTTTGAGATCCTCAAGTTGTCTTCAAGTAATTTACTTATATGATCAAAATTTAAAGGTAATTCTACAAAAGAAATATTAAAAATGAAAAGTTCATCATAGTACCATGAACTTCATAACAAAGAGATTGTAATGATTGAAAAATTAGTTCATAAAATTTAAAATCTAATAAAACGAAAAGTAGATTTGCTCCTTTAAGAGTTCGACGTGTGATCTAAAGAAATATCTGTCTGCAAAGACCTAAACACCCATTTATTTGTTGATCAAAATTTGAAGGTAATTCTATAAACAAAGTTAACATGAAAAGCCCATCATTATAACATGAGCGCATAACAAATAAATTGTAATGATTGACAAATTAGTGCACAAAATTTAAAATCTAACAAATAGAAAAGTAAATTTGATCCTTTAAGAGTTGAAGTGTCATCTAAGAAATAGACAAAATTTTGCAAAGACCGAACTCACCTTTGTCATTTGCTACAAGACACTCTACTCATGTATGAAAAATCTCCCGACTTCTATTATCAATGGCAGAAATTATATGATGGAAATATTTTTATTTGTTTGTTGGGATATAAGAGCATAAAATTTGGATCATTAGTAATAGATTAAAAGAGCATGAAATTAATGGTAAATCATTTAAAAACTCCCATAGAAATATAGAATACATGTATCCCGAATAAAATTACAAATCTCTTACTTGTTTAAGGAGTTTTGTACTTGGTATAGCACAAAGTTGGATGAAAAAATTACGCGAGATATCTTTTTCCATCTTCAGATATCTTTAATCCCAAAATCTATTTGAGATCCTCAAGTTATGTAAATCAGTAAGTCTTGTTGTATGATTAAAACTTGAAGTTAATTCTACAAAAAATAGTCAAATGAAAGTCCATTATAACACCACGAGCCCATAACAAATAAATTGTAATGATTTAAAAATTAGTTCACAAAATTTAAAATCTAACAAATCGAAAAGTAGATTTGGCCTTTAAGAGTTGAAGTGTCATCTAAGAAATAGAAAGAAATTTGCAAAGAATCAAACACGCCTTGACATTTTGCTCCATAAGACACTCTAGTCATGTATGAAATATCTCCATACTTTTATTACAAACTGACATATATGATTGAAAGTTTTTTTTGATTATTTGTTTGTTGGGAATATTAAAATCTGGATCATGAATAATAGATGAAAATGCATGAAGTTGATGGTTATCATTTAAAAGTCCCATTTAAAATAGAGAATACATGTATTTTCATAGAAAGAGAAAAAACCTTTTGATAAGAATTCTAGGAAAAATATTATAATTGTTGGGAAAGTGCGAAAATGAAAAAGTTGTATGAAAGCGTAACGAATAAAAGGTTAAATGAGAGTGATTTTTGATTTTCAAGAAAACATATATAGAAACAAAATAGAGGTAGAACTCTAAAATTTAGAAAAATGCCTAAAAAAGTAGGAAAAAAAGAAAGAAATAGCTTTGCTAATCATGAAGCATACCACGTAACCGAATTGAAATTCTCTCCTTTATATAAATTTATAAATTTTATTTTAAATTATAATTTATGATATTTCCATCTAATACTTAATTTAGTTCTTATAAAATACTGTCAATTATCCTTATTGTTTTGTTGATGTGTCAAACTGCTAAACATTTGTCGAGATCCAGCTATAAATGGTATTTTGATAACATCAAACAACATATCCTTATCCCCATTTCCTAGAGCAACAAAAAGTATATGTCTCTATATATCTGTTATTGCATCACTTCTGCATTAGTTTGAAAGCTCATCACCGTCTAGTTGCTAAAAACTCATCCCTAGTTGTACTCCAAACCTGACGTTTAGCTCATTATCATTTTGGAGGATTGAAAATATAATTAAAATATCAAATTTCAAAAATTAAAAAACACATTTAAAATTTTAATTTATAATTTACTATGATATTAGAATAAAAAAAACTTTTGAATTCGAGTCTCATTGTTATTCGATCATCCCTCGTGTTATTAGAAAAAAAAAAAAATTCACCTATCGATTATGAAAAAGAATTTACAGCACTTAAGGAAGTGCGTTAATAATAATATAATAAATTAAAGTACACTCTCTCAAGTAATTTTGGGGTCGTTGTATTTGATTGTTGATTAAAAAGTCGATTATTTTTGTATTATGTTTGGTAATATTTAGTTGTTATGTGTAAAATTTAATATATTAAGTATGGTGTTTGGTTATCATCGGTTTATAAAATTCGCATATCTAACATGTACAAGCAGGCTGAATTCGGAGCAGTCGGGATGATAAGCTCTACTCGATAAAAATTACATTTTATATATAAGATATATTTTTAAAAAAATTTATGTGTATATAGATTTTGAATCCTTAGATAAAATGATAGAGGTTGGCTTAGTGATTTAGAGGTTCTAAATTTACCTTGAGTTTGGTTTTAAATCTCAAGCACCATGTTTTTATTTTTGAACCCTTAATAAAAATTTTGAATCCATGTTCATATAAATTACAAGAAAATTTATATATTATTTTATAAAATACATAAATAAAAAAATAGCACTAAATTACACATAATTTTTATAACATGCACAATTCTAATGAACGTGCAAATTATGGCAGCTTTTATACGGGATAATTACAGGTTACAACCGTTCAATTCACCTTCTCAATTACACAAATCTCGCAGCCGCCAAACATTTTCTTATCCGCTGCTGAGGATAGATAGCTCATGTTCAACGGTTTGAGCTGTATATTCTTTTACATTCTGAAACAAAAATATCTTGAAAATTAATCATAGTCACATTTAATAACAATTGCAGTCTGATTCAGTTTTAGGATTGACAGATAATATATGAGATTAGTTGGTCATCTGCTTTGGGTTGATTTTTAAATCTTGGGCATACGTGCTGATCTCGTTACTCCACAATAGTTTATAAATTAAAATATTATAACTTTCTATAGTTTACAAAAAGATTAGAGACTTGTATCTAATATATGTGATTTACAAGAAACCATATGTGTGTAGAGTCAAGAAGGATGCTATTCATGAATGCTAAACTTAGATACATATAACATAAATAGAATTAAATATAAGACACAAAAGTTCATATATTCAAAAAAGAATTCTTAATACAGATAAATTCATAACAGAATTATGCTAAGTTATAGTATTTTGGAAGGGAAAATGCATAAATCCCCTCCTCCTACTCAGACTTATCCACAAAGCTCGCTAGCTGCTTTAAGTTTACGGGCGTTTAAATACCCTCCTTAACAACTTTAAAGTGAATTTTAATCAACCCTCTCTTGCCCACACAAGTCAAGATTGGGTTTTGTTGGAGTCACACGCGTTTTTAAGAAGCCACGTATTTATGAGTAATTTTTAAAAATTATAATTATTGATTTATTAATTATTGAAAATTAATTATATTAATAAAAAATGTGACCCGCCCCACTTCTCAAAAAGACCCACCCACGTTCCCCAAATAAACACCTAATTCCTAAACAATCTATCGTTGGTTACCCAAATAAACACCCCTAATTCTCACACTCGAACTTTAAAGTGTTCGCGTTCTGGAGGAAGTGTTGAATTTGAGGTGCCCATTGACGAACACAAATTACTCTGGTTAGTATTTTGCCTTTAGGGTTAGTGTAGAATCTGTGTTTAGGGTTTTTCCTAGAAAAAAGTGATCTTCGATCTCCAATTTGTATTTTAGTTTGAGAATGACTTTTGTGTTCGTAACATTGAGGTTTCACCATGGAGGGATATTACAAGAAAAACCTAGCATTGAGTATGAAGGAGGTTCGGTTACAGATTGTTTTGACGTAGATGTTGATAAATTCTCCTATTTCGAGTTTGTTGATTATGTTAAAGAAATTGGATATAATTGTTCGTCTTGCATTGTTTATATCAGGCAACCTAAATGTGGTTATTTAGTAGAAATTAAAAGTGATAGGGACATTATTGGTATTGTACCTCAATTATAAAATGGGGATATTGTTGAGATCTATGTATCCTTGATTGAAAGAACACATTGTGGTTTGCTTACATGAATATGTAAACCATGTAGATGGGGAATCTAGTGCTACTTTTGAGGGTCGTGAGAATTTAGGGTTTGAAGGGCTGCACAGCCCCAAGGGCTTTGTTGGGGAGGACTTGGGTGGGACTTGACCATTTGTTGTTGAGTGATGTTCCCTTAGTTGAGGTCGATTGGGAAAGTGGCGAAGTTAGTGAAGAATCGAGAAAATGTAAAGGTTTGATGAAGGTGAAGATAGAATATGGTAGTGATGTTCATGAAGAGGGTTAAAATTCTTAGGGAAGACAAAGAGTCAAAAAAAAAAGGTCGTAAGTGAAGGAGTTGATTTAGGTAAAAAAAGATGTAGATTTGGGATATGATAAATTATGCATCAAGAAAAAGAGTACTCTAGAGGGCAAAATAGCTGTTGATGAGTCATAATGCAGTTCAGATTAAGCTGTTAGCTTTGAAACAGTCTGAAGATGAAGATGTTGGAAGAAGGCGATGATCACGAAGTGAGTTCAAAGTAGAAAAAAGAAAAAAGAAGTAAGAATGGCAAAAAGAAAGAAATAGACATAGGGTTTTTTTATCCTTCTTGTCAAGTAATAGTTGGGAGACTGGCCTTGCCTTTGAAAGTGTAAAAAAGTTTAGAGAAGCAATCACTAGGTATGTAATTCAAAGAACATGTTGGAGTTAGATAAGTATGTTATTGAATCCAACTAGGGTGAGGGGTAAGGTGTACAACGGGTTGTCCATGACTATTGTTTGGAGAGTTATGATTCTAAAACAAAATAATTTGTGCTGAATTATAATCAGTGCATAAGTGCAATGGCACAACTAAAAACAAATTTGGTGAGTTCAAAGTACTTGTCGAGAAAGATACAAGGACATAATTATTTACGGGCAGGCATTAGAGTTTTTTGATTATAAAATTTAGTTAAAGAGTTGGAGGTGTATGTTGGGAGGACGATGGCAAGAAAAGCTAGAAACATAGTGTTACAACAGATTATGGGTGACCATGTGGAGGAGTTTAGAAGAATTTTGGATTATATAGGATGAACTCCTAAGGACTAAATCGAGCAACACATGTGTGGTGAGACTTAGTGAAGAAACCTTTGAAGATGGAAGAAAAATGTTTCAATCATTTTATATATGTTTTGATGCTTTGAAGAAGGCACTTCAAACTGGTTGTCGGAGATGTATTGGGCTTGATGGATGCTTTTGAAAAATGTTTGTAAGGCCAATTACTTGTAGGTGTTTGTAAGAATGGAAACAATCAAATGCTACCATTGGCTTGAGCGGTAGTTGAAGTTGAAAATAAATTCCATGGAAATGGTTTGTAACCTTTTTAAGGGATGATCATGAGCTTGGAGATGGGACAGAGTTGACTACCATTACAGATATGCGAGAAGGTGATTTATGTTTTTCTAGGTGTTATTTATGTTTTGAAATTTTTGTGTATATTTGTAATCTAATATTTCTAAAAATTATATTATAGGGTCTTGACTTAGCTATCCAGGAGTTCTTTAAATACAGAACAAAAGAATGTGTGCGGACACATCCTAGCCATTGGTCTAAAATTGGAGAGGCATTGAGAGGAGGAGGCTACATTTGCGAGATGTGCTAAGTCTACGTTTCTCCAAGAATTGAGGAAAGAAATTTGGATCATGTGGAGAAGTTAGGGGGATAAAATATGTGATGACTTGTTGTGGTACAATATAGTAAGGTGGTCTAAAGTTTACTTCAAGACCTTTAGTTGTTGTGATAGTGTTGACAACAACATGCATTTACTTCAATTCGTGGATTTTGGGGCCAAGACACAGACTATCATTACAATGCTTGAAATAAGAGTCAAAGTGATGAGAAGAATAGGACAAATGGGGAGTTTTGATACTTGGATAAGCTGACATTTCTTCAATGGCCCTAAAAGTATTGCAAGGAGAAGCACATCAAAGTCAATGAGGTGTAGCCTTGAATGGAATGGTGAATATGGCTTTGAGATTAAGGATAGCTTGGGTAACACATTTATAGTGGCGAACGATCAAAAGAGCTTGTACTTGTAGATCTGGATGCTTCAAAAGGGTCATACCTTGTTGTGGTGCTATAAATTTTGCCTTCATTTGAAGAAAGTGGAGCCTATTAACTATGTTGCACATTGGTATAATAAGAAAAGCTTACCTCAAGACCTATAGTTACTTCATTCCAATCTGTTACTAATATGCAAATGTGGTCATAATCAACAAGCCACGCTTCTATTAGACCACAGAAATAAAAGCTGTCGAGCGAACCAAAAAGTGTAGGAGGAAGGAATGAATTTGAAAATAAAGCAAGAAAAATTGTCTAAAAAGGTATTGAAATGACTGTGGCATTGTCACGCAAAGGGTCACAATAAGAGAGGGGGTTGTCATTGGGTGCACAAGCTACTACGGGCGTTGGAAGGGAAAAAGGACAAGTTCGGCAAGGTCAAGTGTTGAATCATACGTAGCACCAACGAAACTCAACAAAAGCACACACGAGAGGAAGGAGGAAGACCAAGAGATTCTACAAAGCAGGTAACCTTTGTTAATTTACGAGTTTAACCAATTCTCTTTAAACTTCCTGAAATATGTTATAGGTACTTAATGTGTTATAAGAATCGCATTGCTGCTTGCCCTTTGAAAGAGGAGGAGGTACACCTTCTAAAAGACCAAGAATGGTTGGAATGGGTATTCTACATACACAAAGTGGTTTTACAATTCATAATGTAAGTTGTATGATTTTTTACAAATTTTTCCAAGTTTAAACCAAACTTTTACAAGCCTAAGTCCACTTATTTTTAATTGGGCACGGAATGCTAATGAACTCATCAATAGTATTAGGAAACCTTGGGCATCACAAGCCAGAAAAGGGCGAAATGAAGAGGAAGGTTCTTTGTGACCCAACGAGACTTGAAGAGATGAGAAGAAAAAGAATGAGGACAAGGTCAAGGCTGCGAAAATAATTTGAGTCAAACTAGTTATTGATTTGCTCCAATAGTGATTGATATCATTTTGTGGCTTTGCACTAATAATCATTACATTTTTGAAACAAGTATGCGATTGTGGTATATTAATTTGATGTTTGCTTTTAAATTACTCTACGAGTTCCCTTTGCAATTTTGTGTCCATTGTAACTCTAGTTTTGATTGGAGTTGTTGTGAACTATGATTTTCTTCAATATTATGCAACAAAGACTACATTTGTTTGGTGTCTATTTTTGTTTCTTGTTAACATTATGGTTGATGTGCTTAATCAACTTGTCAAGTAAATTTATAAACAACATATAATAATTATAACAAAAGCAAGAATACCAAACAAACTACATTAGATTAAAGACTATTTTATACACTAAGTCATGCTTGATTACAAAAGAGGCTACAACTAATTGGTTTCAATACAAAGGATCTTACACCACATATCATCAAATATCATCAAGAGTCTAAGGTAACTTCATTGAACCTTTCTTCATGTAGATGACTCCAAACCAATAGCTTAAAAACTCTTTGCTATAATACAACAACAAAACACAACAAAAGAAGAGTGCATTCTCTCCAGTCATTTGTTTAACCATGTTTAACTCCTCCTTGACTTCTCCCTTTTTTTCATCAACTTTTCCAATCTCTTTCATTCCAACTTTTCAAATTTCATTTTACGCGGTTATCATCTTGTTTGGATTACGTAGGCTTGTCAACTTCTTCGAAGCTTCCTCAGAAATCTCAACCAATTTCTCATCATCATTCGTTGTTGTATGCTTCTCAAGATATTGCGAAAATTCCAATAGATTCATCAAAGCTCTCATTTTCTCTAATGGTTTGGAATCCACAAGAAAATTTGGACCTAAGATTGATGTTTTCTTTATCCCTCCAACACCAAAAATCACAAGATCTTGGAACCTTCAATGATGAAAAATAATGAAGGAATTAGAGTGTTCAGTTCAGATAAAATACAAAAATTGCTTAATGAATCTTCTAATTACCTAATAAGGACATGACCAATATCTTCCTCTACAGGGATTTCTTGAAGTCCAAGATGTTTTGGTGATACCACAAATCCATGATTACAACGAACTTCTTCCTTCAAAACGAGGATCATCCTCTTCCATACAAAACTTAGTCAAGTTTAATCGCATTTGTGTGCTACGAAGGAAAAAGACAAAAACACAAGCTTAGTCAAGTTTAGAAGAAATCTCACTCAAGGCGGTTCCATATACTTCCAAACAACCTGACAGCGAAGAAAAAAGACAAAAGCAGAGAATCAAAATAAAAGAAGGGAGAATAAAAATAGACTCAATCTCTACCTTTTTCGAACAAATTGTAAGCAAAAATATCTCTTCAAATATTCAACTTTAGGTTTAAGAACTAAAATTAAAGGGGATGAATGAGACTATTGAAGATGAGGAAGAAGAAGAAATTACATAACTAAAGCGAATCTGATGTTAATTGAAGAAGGGGAGAAGAAAAATTTAAGGTTCTTATGATTAAAGAAGAGAGATTGAGTCGGATATTACCATTTGATTACTTTTAAAATTAGTTTTTAATATTTAATTATTAAAATAAAAAATACGCGCCTAGTAATATTACAACGACGACTTGATGTGGGCAAGAAAAAGTTAATTAAAATTCACTTTAAAATTATTAAACTGAATATTTAAATTTCCGTAAAATTAAAAAATTAAAATTAATTTTATAAATAAGTTTTGAGGGGAATTTTATGCATTTTTCTTTTCATAAACTGCTTTTAGTATCAATATATATTTACTACTTTAAAGTTGAAACCCATTCCTTTAAATATTGAATCCCATGCTCACTGCTCCGCCAAAAAAAAAAAAAAGAACAGTTAAGAAATGCTCATTTGGTAACAAATACAATGGTTCCGCATAAACTCATTAGTATAATCGCCCTTTTCTTCTTTGCTTCTTCTCTCTTTATTTCCCCTTCTTCTTCTTCTTCATCAGCTGTTTTATCAGCCATTACCAAAGACCATGAGACTCATCTCTACACTTTCTCCTTTACCTCAAAACCCTCCCCAACTCACCTATCTACTCCTCCTGATTTAGGGCGCACATCTTTCACTTGGATCGATTGTTCCATTTCATCTACCTACCGTTCTATTTCCTGTTGATTCCTTTGTGCTCTCTGCTCTCGGCTCACGCGTGCCAAGAAGTGTTTTTCACTCGCCTACCCCCGATCATTTGTTCCACTAACCCCTGTATTCTCTCTCCCTTAAACTCCGTTGCTCACAAATCGTCCACCGGCAAGGCTATTGTTGACTCGCTCGCTTTGCCGGTCACTGACGGTCGGAATCCGGGTCAGCTCAGGGGTTTTTCCGAGTTTTTGTTGTCCTGCTCGAAGAAGTCTTTGCTCAAAGGCCTTACCAAAGGTGTCGCAGGTTTGGCCGGTTTAGGCCGCTCCAGATTCTCCCTCAATACGCAGGTTCCGATCACTAATCCTCTCGAACCGCCCAATTAATTTTCTTCCGCTGAAATTTCTCTATATTTTAGCTTTTTTTTTTCGGGTTAAAATTAATATCATACTAATTCTGTCAAAAAATAGATGACAAGCAAGCAAATATTTCGAGTGTATGGAAGCAGCAAGTGATAGTGCGGAAAAATGTTACATATTTTTTAATTAGAATTTCTGGTATAAATTTATGATTTTGCCTCTGAATTATCAGGGATAACTTTGAAAATTAATTTAAATGGAAAGGAGTAATATTTATGCATTATTTAAAATCTTAAATTGATGTTTGCAGGTTAGCACTTCCCTTTCGTCTACGCGCACTTTTGCGCTATGTCTATCCGGTTCACCGTCAGCTCCTGGAGTGGCTTTTTTCGGTTCACCTGGACCGTATTACTTTTTGCCCGAAATTGACCTCTCAAAAACCCTCCGTTACACCCACTTATTCTAGACCCGGTTCAGAGTGACTATTTCATTAATCTAACTTCCATAAAAGTCAATGGAGTTTCCGTACAACTGAACCGGAAGATCCTAGCCGGTGTTGAACATGAATTTGGTGGGACCAAGCTGAGCACCGTAACTCCATACACCACACTACACAGTAACATCTACAAAGCATTCACCGAGACATTTGTAAATGAATCTGGTAAGCTCAACCTCACAGTAACAAATCCTGTGGAACCGTTTAAGGTTTGTTATAACGCAGATGAGGTATTGGATACGAGGGTAGGACCGGCTGTGCCAACCGTTGATCTTGTGATGAACGATGTGTTCTGGAGAATATTTGGATCAAATTCGATGGTTAGGATTGCGCGAGATGATGTTGATGTGTGGTGTTTAGGGTTTTTGGACGGTGGGACTGGGACATGGATCGTAATTGGAGGACATCAAATGGAGGACAATCTATTGCAATTTGATTTGGAACAACAAAGTTTAGGTTTTAGTTCTTCAGTTTTGGCATATAGCACCTCATGTTCCAATTTCAACTTTACCACTGCTAGTAACTTGAGTTGAAATTAACCTAGAGTAAGACAATTTACATTATCATGGATTTTCTTTTTCTTTCTACTTGATGGATGTTGTGGGATTTGCAAGCTTTCTTTCAACCATTATATTCTAATTAGTTTAGTGTACGCATTTTACTTATTTTTATTTGATAACAAATATTATAAACAAAAGATGGACAGGGGCGGCTCATCATTATTGAGGATCTAAGTCAAACTTTGATGAAAAGCCTTGATATTTTGAAACATTTGATTCATATTTTTTTGTTGAAATATTTAAATTTCAATAAATAGTTAAAAGATTAATTTATATTTATACAATTAAAAACTCAAAGAGAAAAATATATTCAAGAAATAATAGAATATGTTACCAATATATGCCTACACAGTGATTTAACTGAAAAATAAAATAAAAAATTAAAATAATACAACCTGATTTCATAACTGATTAAGAGACTTGCAAATATACTTATTAAGGAAGAGATTAATTTATAATTTTAAGTTATAAGAATTGATCCAATATTTCTTTTTAGCTTGTTTTTTAATTTGGTTCTCTAAGACGCTGTCTTAAAGTATTAAATTACAAAAATTGAATTTGGAAAAAAGCAATAAAAAAAATGAAGAAATTGGAGTTGCTTGTTTTAAGCTTGGGTAATTTTGGAGTTGGGGGTGCAGCGGAAATTAGAGGCGAGAGAAAGAAAAAAGAGAGCTAAAGGTTGAGCTGGCATTGAAGCTACTCAAAAATCATAAAAATTAGCTAAAAAAAGGTATGCCTAAAAGCAAAAGGATATGATATAAGGGATATTTTTCAGATTTGGATTTATAGATCGGTTGAATAGGTTTTAAGTGGGTGTGTATTTTAATTTATAATATAGGTTATATAAATTAATAGGAGAGTGTCATGTCATTTTGGCTTTAGATGATGTTAGATTTGTTTTATTTTAAGGAGTAGAATTTAAGCCAAATAAAAAGGATAGAGGCGTTGGTGAATGATAAATTAGCGAGGTAATGTTGAATCAAATTAAATAGGTTGGGGGTATTTTTGGCCCCTTCTTGAATTTTACGTTTTATAACTAAGTGCAAGTTTATTATTAGTACTTATTTTCTTTTTATTGGTAGTGCATTCTTATATTTATAAAAAAACTTGATAGAACATGATTGCATAGCAAAATGTAAATCCTATAGTGGAAATCGATTGAAAAATCAAAAGTTTAAATACTAGAAAATAATTATGTGATTATTTTTAAATATTAGAAAAATAACTAAATGATTACTCTTAAATATTAGAGAAATATGCTAATAACTATTCTTAAATGATACTATGTGTGTGTGTGTATAAAGAGTAAAATGTAAGGTCAATTAAAGATAGCCTAAGTTTTTTCGACAAAAATGAGTAACTTGCACCAGCATAACAATTGTAATTAAGATTACGAAACATAAACCAACAATCACGAATTAATAAGATATTGAATTAATATGAGTTAGAATGTTTAATCCAATTTCTGTTAGAATATTATAATAACAAATACATATTTATAAAAGAAAGTCAATTTTAAGCGTGTCATTGCATGAGATTATAAATAAATCAACTCATAACCTTGTAATTTATAATTATCGTGAACATCTATTATTAAAAAACATCAAGAACAAACAAAAAGTTATAAAGTTTACTTATAATCGTATATGAGACTAAAATCACACATGACAACCTTTCAATTTATAATATTTATCAAAGTCTTGAACATCTATTATTGCATAATTTTAAGATCGGACTAAAATTTATAAGTTTATCTTAAATTACCGTTAATTTATCTCCACAAAAAATATATACAAACATATAGTATTACATAACTTTAAGATCATATTAAAGTTTAGAAAATCTACCCCAAATTATAAGTATACCTCCTGAAGCTGACACTATCAAAATTATAAGAGAAAAGAATATAAAGTATTGTTTTATAAATCTCTAGTTTCTGTGTTTAAAATTATGTTTTGATTTTTAAAATTTTATATCAGTAAAATTAATTGAGAAGAAAATGCTAAAGAAATTTCTAAATCTAAAGTTAATTTTAAATCTAAATAAGAGAAGACATTATATACAAAACACTAATTTTCATTAGTTTCGTGATGTTTTAAATTTATTAGCCACGTTTTGATTCTTCAAAATCTACATAACATTAATTGATATAAAGGAATTCTAAACTAAAGCGAATCTAACAAAAAAATCGTATTTAAAAGTAATAAAATGGATTTTAAAGTCTTAAATTATTCAATTTTAATATAGTTCAAATAAAAAAAGATTTAAGAAGTAAAATTTTAATTAATTTTAAAGTACTAAATATTAGGAGTTCTTACAGCTATGCAAACACTAGTTATCTCGACTTCATAGTGCTTCAAATTTATCGATCCACGTTTAATTCTTCAAATTCATAACATTAATTGATATAAGGGAATCCCTAGACTAAAGTGAATCTAACAAGCCATTATCCACTTTAAAAAGTAATAAAATATATTTAAAGTCTTAAAATTATAAGGACTTTTAATATAGTTCAACTAAGAAAAGATTTAAAAAGAAAAAAATTTAATCAATTTTAAAATGCCTTTAAATATTAAAAGTTTTTAATATCTTATAATAGTAAAGACTAATAGATATAACTTCAATTAATTTTAAAGTTAAAAACAAATAAAAATATTAAAAAAATCAAAAAAGATAAAAAAATTATATATTTTTTATTTTTTTTGTTTTTTAAATTTTATAAATTATAAAATCCTTTCTAAGACCTTTTATATTTTTAATACAGTATAGATACTTAAAAATTCTATCTTTCACGCATTGTTTTAAGAACAATATATAAATTGTACCGTATTCTTGATAAAGTACAATATAAATGAACAAATATTGGAAGATTCTTGAATTTTGACTTCTATAACATCATATGCCGACAAACCTTAAAAATTATTTTTTAAATTTCCTCTCCTATTTACCTTTCCTTCTATCCACAATATTTTTAAAAATATATATATATTTTGCCGGTGGCGTTGTCTTTGGTCATCTTCTTGATCTAAGATTATTTTAGTCATTTCGGATAAAACAAAATAATCGTGGTGCCTATTGAATTAAAGGGTGATAATAAAGTTTTAAAATTAAAATGACACAAGTCTTAAGTGTTAGTGGAAGTGATATTTTAAGATTAATTAATTAATAGTACTAAATTTTTAATACTCTCAAGTTTTGTTGTTTACAGCTCTTATCTTCCCCTACCTCTATTCACCCATCCCTCCTGTGCCACCCTACCCCCTCCTCCTCTTCAACCCCTCACCCCCTTCCCCACATCGTCATCACCCCAACATCCTCTGGCGCCCACCTCAGATTGCCTCTTTCTCAGCACCACCTCCTTCTTCCTCCGGCACCACCTCCTTCATTGCCACTTTCTCCGCCACTATCATTATCCCTTCCACCGCCACTATTTCCACCTACTCCTCCTCCACCGCCACCACCGTGACCACCTCTGCTGCCATCACCACCACCAACAACAAACTTCGCCACTATCACTACCCTTACCTTCTCTATTGTCACCACCGCCACCTCTTTTTCCACTTTATTTTTCTCACTTTTCATCCTTCACCTTCTGCCCGAAAATCAAATAATTGTCGAAATTGTTGCAACAACTTCAACAATTGTTTGATTTGCTGCAACAACTAAGCTAGAGTTATTGCAACAACTTCAACAGTTGTTTGAGTTGTTGCAACAACTATGCTAAAGTTGCTGCAACATCTTCGACAGTTGTTTGAATTGTTGCAACATGTCAAACAATTATTGAAGTTGTTGCAATAATTGCCAAAATTGTTTGATTTTCAACAGATTTTTTTAATGGCTAGAAAAAAAATATATTCTCAAACTCACAATCAAAATAAAAAAAAAACTTGTAAAAATAAGAGGAAAAAAGAGAAGAAAAAAATAACACAATAAAAAAATGAACACTGCGGTGGCGGCGGCAGCGGCAACTATGGCGACATAGAAGAAGAAAAAAGTAGGAAAAAAATCTGGAGGGAGAATAGAAAGAATAAGAAAAAAGTGATATGAAAAGATTAAGAAAAGATAGAAAATTCAAATTTTGAAATTAAAAATTTAGAAGGAAACTTTTTTTAAAGTTCTGAAAATTTTAATTTTCAGTCTAAAATTATTAATCACCCTAATTAAATTCATTTTTTAATTAATAACAGTTGATCAAGTCAATATCACCTTTTTTAATTCATCCACAACTCATTCTCATATGATACCTATTAAACCCTTGCACACGTGTTGATGAGAACAACAAAGCCACCGTCTCACTTTGCATCTGCTTGTTGCCTTTTCTTCAGTTTTATCTTCGTTTTCTTCTTTAATGATTGATCTTCTTCTTCGTCTCTGGTGAGTGTTCAATCTGTTACCGCTATTTTGTGCTGATTTTCTTTTTTAATTTCTTTTTATTATAACTGTTTGGTGCTTCTCTGATTTTTCTTTTGTTATTTGCTAGAATTAAATCTGTTCATTTCCCTTCTTGATTCCACAGTTTGCTGGAAAACTGTTTTATATATAGATTCGCCTCAAATCTGTAAATTGTCTATGCTTAATAGGGGTTTTAGAGATGCATCTTTTGCTTAATTTGTGTGGGAATTCAGGTTACCCATGAATTATAGGTCTATTATTCAAAGGGTCCTTACTGATCAAGATTTCGTTGCCTAATTTGTGTAGAAGAGATTTTGGCGATCCAATTCTTTTGGTGGTAGCACGAAGGTAAAATTTTGATGCCTCTTTCCCTTTTCTGTCCAGTTTATTATCTTTTTCTTTAATTTAAGAAAAAGTTCTTTGTGGATTTGTTTTCTTTAAAAAAATCATCTTTCTGAATAGCTTGCTGCGATCATTGTGCGCAACTGCATTGTTAGGAATTTGTGGCTTCATGATTCCAGCTGAATCAACTATTATTCCTCATTTTGACTCAATTATGCTGTATATGAAATCATATGATAGTGTTGTTGATAGAGAAAGTTCATTCATGTAATATATTCTATATTTTTGAATTTAAAAAGTTTTATGATCATCTTACTTCATAAAGTAAATTTGAAAATAATCAAACTTCAATGTTTAGATAAGAATTATTCACCTGGATTCATATGTATGAACTTTAATTAAATCTTCAGTGAGCTAATGTATCAAAGCACATGCCACGGAAGGCCTAACTAAACAGAAAGAACATATGATAATAAACACTAAAGAAAATATTAACTCTAATTATTTCTCAAATACAAGATAAGATTTTTCTTTTTCCAATAAGTATAGCAGAGAAACTTTATAAAAGAAGAATGAAAATGAAGCAAAAGGATATTAAATTGTTATCACAATTTGAGCCAGCTTTATTTAGGGTTAGAACTCTTCCTAATACTTATGCTATTTTCTCTGGAATATAATTTAATTAAAATGATAACATGAATACGGGATCGGATGACAGCAATAGCCGAAGCTCAATGTTAATATCAGACGATTCTTCAGATACGGTAAATCTTCATGAAAGCTTCAAATTGTGCATCTGATGTTTTGCCATCACCCATATTGTAACTATATTGTAGTGTTGTAATGCTTCTAGCTAAGATGCATTTTTGGTTTCATGGTTGGACTCTTGATCTTTTATATTTGTTTTTATTTTCATCAAATGATTGGGGAATGAGACTACCTGAACTTACCTGTTGTTCCTGCTGCTCATGTTCCTCCGTTATTACTGTTCACATTTGTTAAAAACTAACTTTTTTGTTATATGTTGAAGAGCACAACAATAATACTGTATCCTGTAGCTTATATGTTCATCAAAATAAGCTGTCCAAAAAATTAATTATACAGACAAAAGATTAGTGTTTATGTGACCCTATTAGCAAACCCTCCAACTCTTGACTATTAATTATTCTTTTGTTGTTGGCATTATTGTGTCATTAATTAAAAAAATGACAGAGGTTACCTCAAAATGAGAAGTTATATATAATTTTACACTTAGAGACAATTCCACAGATTAGTTTATGTATCTTTATTCAATAGACCTACTAGCCATGAAACATTTACACTAATATTTTCTAGCTGCTGTGTTTTTCTATGTTTTTCATTCTCTTTTTCCGTTTGTTATGTGTATGAGATGACTTTTGGTGTTTGGTGATTTAGGATACATCAATGATCTTTCACACTCATTTCTATATAGCAAGATGCTCACAAAGCAATTCTTACTCTCACAGAATTGAAGAAGAACCAAAAGCTAGAGGTGACGAAATTCTATTAGTTCAGACCGTGGAATGCCGAATTTACCAAGAAAAAAATAACGCTAAAAATTTGAAAATTTCTTGTACTTGTAATGATAGCTTCAAATGATGAACTAAAAGAAGAATATTTGTCTTCATCCACTTGAGATCTCTGTAGTTTTTTATATGCTATAAATAAATTATGCGATATAAAATTTCTTATGGGCGTATTTGTAAGAAACACAATTCAACTTGCCCTCAATACCTCAAACACTTTAATAGACAATATTATCAATGATGCTTCATGAAAACTGACAGACTTAGACTGATGCTCTTATAAAAAATATGCATTCCAGCAAAATCCAATAGTCTAATGACAAAATATAAAATAAAACACACTGACACAAAATGTTGGCACGGGCAAATGAAATCTAGTATATGTGTGTGTGTGTGAAAACAAAAGCAGGGAATGAGTCATCTATTCTTAATGGGAAAAGTGAGCTCCTTTGTTCTAAATTAAAGTTGTATATAACGTGACTGGATGGGACAAAAAGTTAGGGGATCGTGTCCTTAATGAGCCGGGACTAGGGAGACAAAATTAGGG
>JACEIK010000737.1:229746-255996 GCA_018107945.1 Datura stramonium
ATCAACAAGACCATATAGTTCTAAAATTTCTAGAACAGTTATCTAACGTTACACTCAACACTTGATCAACAAGACCATATAGATCTAAAATTTCTAGAACAGTTGTAGATATATAAGCTGCAATTTTTTTTTCCCATCTACATATTTGTAACCAATAATTTTTTTTGCAAGTTTCAATCATGATTAATTAAATGGACAGTAACAGTTAAAAAATCATTATTATTAACACTACGACCTATATCAGAAGTGATGGAGACTTTACAATCTAAATAATAAATAAGCAACGTATATATTGACAATATTCATTGTTGGAATCTATGTGGTTTTGATGATTAACAAAGATGATGAAACAGGTCAACCAAGCTGTTCAAAAAGAGTGCAAAATCCATTGTCTAAAGGAGTTGAATTGCAGCAGTATAATGTCCAATTAAAGACAAGTTGCATGCAACAAGAGATGGTTAAGCCACGTCACATAAGCTCAAAGAAATAAACATATGTTGAATTGGAAGTGTTGGAGTTTGATTACAACACAAAAGAAATAAAATATGTCGAATTGAAGCACTCCTACTTGGAGTGGAACTCTAAAGAGAGCAAAGGACTGACTCCAACTTGGAGTAGAACTCTAAGGTGAGCAAAGGTTGTCGCTGCGAAGAGGTTGAAGGAGAAAAGAACCCTTTGAAGAGCTATGTATATATAGAAGCGGGACTTCTCAAAGTAAGGCGTGCATTCACAAAGAGAGAAAAAAATATTTGTAAAGTGAGATTTTGTGACATTTGAAGTGTGAAGAAATTCAATTGACGAACTTGGTCCTAGTAAAGTGATAGGTTAGAGTTACCAATCTTGTACTAGGAGTTGGTCATTGAGTTGTAATTGATGTAATCTTAATTCAGTGAGTTATAAACTAGATTAAGAAGATTTTGTCTTCATGTAGAGTATACTAGGAGATGTTGAGGATACATTCCTAGGGAGGAGTGTGAATAACTAGGAATTAGAGTTTATAATTCCTTTAGGTTACAAGTGTTGTAATCTGCTATTTGAAGAGGCTCTTTGAGGTTAGTAAAGTTGGAGAAAATCCTGTGAAGATATAGATCGTGGTTTTTCACCTGTCGTGTGTTTTTCACGCTAAAATTATTGTATTCTTTACTTACTGCATTTATCAGCTTAAGTGAAACACGTCAGACAATCTATTTCATTCGTAGGAAAACACCTAAGTTGAAGTTAAATATCTAGGTAATGTAGACTATCAATTGGCATCAGAGCGGGTTTATCTTATAAGGCTAACACCTAAGATATATCATGATGAATTCTGCACCACTTATTGGACACAGTGACGGCCAGTCAACAACTCGACCTTCTCTCTTGAATGGATCACACTTCATTTGGTGGAAGGCACACATGGAAAATTTCATTCAAGCAAAAGATTATGAGTTGTGGAATAGGATCACCACGAGACCAACTCTTCCTAAGAAGATGGTGGATGGAGTTGAAGTGATGAAGGTAAGATCTAAGTTTACTGTTGAAGATCTGATGACTCTCAAAAAGAATGCTAAAGTGAAGAACATTCTTGTATATAGCTTAGGCCTTGATAAGTACAACCAGATTTCAAACTGTACCACTGCTAAACAAATATGAGATGCGTTGATCAATGATCATGAAGGGACAAGTCAGGTAAGAAAATTTAGAGTGGCTATGTTATTCATTGAATATGAAACCTTTGGGATAAAGGACAGCGAGTCTCTGCAAGAAGTGATTACAAGGCTCACATCTCTAATTAATGAACAATCTTTCCTAGAAAAAGTACTTACCACTGAAGAGCAAGTTGACAAAGTTCTGAGGATCTTCCCTAAAGCTAAATGGGATGTCAAAGTTACTGCTATAAGGGAAGCTAAAAATATCTCTACCATGACTCTTGATGAATTAGTAGAGAACTTGAAAACTTATGAGATGAAATGGATGACCTTAAGAATGAAGATGGAATCAAAGAAAAGTCACTGACTCTAAAAGCTTCTGACAGTGATGAGCCTGATATTGATGATGATCAAGTGGCATTTCTAGCAAAAAGGTTTAAGAGATTTCTCAAGAAAGAGAAGGGTTATGACAAGAAAGGAACAAGTAGCAAAAAGGGCTCCAATGAGAAATCTACAGTAGGTTGCTACAAATCTTACAAAATTAACCACATGATCAAAGATTGTCCACTCTGAGAAATTGAGTGGAGAAAGGAAAGGGATGAAAAGGAAAGAGCTGAAAAGAAAATGAAAGTAAAGGCAAAGAAGAAGGAAAAGGAAAATTATGCAATGATGGCTGCATGGGGATCTGATTCTGATAAAGAGATTGATGAAACTGTATTCATGGCTCTAGGGGATTCTCACCTGGACGAGGGAGACAAGAATTCTGAGGTAAGTATTTCTGAATTAAATGAAAACTTGCATACTCTTTCTAAAAGAAAACTTGTTTCCACGATGAATGCTTTGATGGATAATCTTCAGGAGGTCATCTCTGATAAGGATCAACTTTTTAATGCTCTGTTAGCTTAAAATTTGAATTCATTGATCTTAAAAATGGCAAGAATATTACAGATAAAGAAAATAGTTCCTTAAAGGAACAGGTTATCCAACTTGAGTCTGCTAATCAAGTCCTCAAAAATGGAAGCTTGAAAGAATCTTCTTTTCAAAAGGAAGGGATGAGTGAGAATCTGAAAAAGGTTGAGTCAGAACTCAAGAACTGTAAAATTGATTATTTCTGTGGAAAAAAAAGGTAAAAAAATTGAGTTTGAAAGTGTCTAAGTTAAAACAAGATCTTGAGAAAGCAAGTAGGTGGACCAAGTCATCTAGAATTATAAACAACCTAAGTGGAAGAGTTCATGATGAAAAGGTTGGGATAGGTTTAAATAAAGAAACTAATATCACCGAGAATATGTGTTACTTGTGTGGAAAACTTGGAAATCCAACCACTGGATGTCCAGTGGCAGTTAGAAGAAGAAACAGGAGTACTATGTTAGCAAAAGGAAACTGGCTGAAACCTGTTCATAGGAACATGTTTAACAACCTGTTACCAAGTTGGGCAAGAAGAAATTTGATTCACCCTTTTGATCACAAAAAGGGACCAAAGCTTGTCTGGGTTCCTAAAATTAACCCCTGAATTATTTTGCAAGTGAGAGTGAAAGGAAGCAGACATTGGTACATGGATAGTACTTGCTCAAGACATATAATTGGAGAAAAATAAAAGTTCCTTTCACTCATTCCTCTAAAAAGGGGGGGGGGATGTATCTTTTGGAGATGGAAAAACGGGTACTGTCACTGAAATTGGAAAAAATTGGAAGTACAGAAGCAAAAGCTCCAGAAGAAGTATATCATGTTGATGGATTGAAGTATAATCTACTGAGTATATCTTAGTTGTGTGACAAAGGCAACAAGGTAACTTTTACTTCTGCAGGTTGCAAGGTCAAAAGGGTAGACACAAAAGAAATTATTCTAAGTGCAAGCATACATAAAAATGTGTATAAGACAGACGTTATGGGAATGCCGGGTACAAATTTGACTTGTCTCAATGCAATGGACTGCGACTCCCTTCTTTGGCACAAAAGACTTGGGCATGGTAGTTTGAAACAGTTGAATAGACTTGCTTCAAAGGACATGGTTATTGGCTTGCCTAAAACTAAGTTCAAAAATGATAAAGTCTGTAGTGCTTGTGTAAGGGGGAAGCAAGTAAGATCCTCATTCAAATCAAAGAATCAAGTGAACACAACAGGTGTCTTGACCTGTTGCATATGGATCTTTTTGGACCCATGAAGGATGAAAGTGAAACTGATGAACATGCTCAGAAATAGGTTGCATCACCTATTTCACTGTTGAACAAAGTGTGGGCTTACTGATAGGGGAAACAACAAATAATGAAGCCGAGCCAACACGAGTGCAACAAGTTAACTTAGAAGTAGGAACTTCACAAGGGATGATGTTGAAAATCTATAAGTATTAAGACTCATATCCTCTTGAAAACGTTCTCACAGATCTTACTTTTGGGATCACAACTAGATCAGGGTTGAAAAACTTATGTGCCTTCAATGCTTTCCTATCGAAAATTGAGCCTAAGAAGAAGTATGTGAAGGAGTTGCTCAAAAGATTCAATATGGAAGCTCCTAAGGAGATTGATACTACTATTGCCACTGCCACTAAATTGTACCTTGATGAAACAGGTCCATCCATAGAGCTGAGGAGCAGATTGCTGATATATTTACCAAAGCTTTAAGTAGGGAGCACTTTGAAAGGAACATGTTACATTTGTGGATGATTAAGATTGCATAAGCCTCCTTTAATGAATGACTAGATTAAGGGGTTCACCTATTTTATTGGTCAATTTGCTATTCAATTTAGTCTTGCACATTCAATTATGCATCCCAATTCAAGTTCATTGATCTTATTAACATAATATTATATTAAATTGTGCATAGATGGAGTCTACAAATGCAAATTCAAACCTTAGTGATGCTACCAGGTATGTGCTATTTTACATTAAGTAAATAGTGAGTAATGTGAAACATCTGAGGTTTCCTGTTCCACTCAATTATGAATTTTCTTAACCATCTCTCTTAAAAGCTGAAACCGTCACATCACCCACTTTCTCTCTGCACTTTGTCACATCCTCTCACACGTTCCACCTTCCCTTTCTCTCCTATAAATGGTGTAGTTGGATGAAGTTAAGAACACAAGATCCTCTTTCTTCTTGAGATACTTAACCCAAAATTCCTTTTCTGATAACCACTTCTAAGACTAGCCATGAAAACTCCATTTTCTTCCACTAGTAAAGTTCCGATTGATACTTCCCCACCTGAGTCTTGTGACATTTTGGTGCACGAAATAGCGACTCAACCCACTAGAGTTCCTTTTCCCATTCCCCTCAAAATGGTAGATTTTGTAGCTTGGAACACGTTTAAAAACCAATTCTCCACTTCATCTGCCATGCCTTTTGACCTTTCTCCTGCTTCTAGTCCTATAATTGAAGCCGCCCCTCTTCAATCTGCTGATAATGATGGGATTCCCATTGCTGATCTCACTCTAATGGAGCTGTTGGATACTGAGATAAAGATAAACTTGCCTAGTCTCATTATCAAACACATGTAGGGGGTACTTCAAACAGATAAGAAGGGTCATGCTCTTCCTTATGGGTCCTAGGTAGCTGCCATTTTCAAGGATTACTTCGTGCCTGTTCAAGTTTGGTCTCTTCAAACTACCAAATTTGTTTTGGATCAGGTGAACCATGTCGCTTTACCTGCTTTAATGAAAAAGGCAGAAAACCCTTTACAGCGTATGAGGCTTGCTTTGGCTGACAAAACTGCTGAATTGGACAATGCCAAAGCTGATCAAGAAAAGGAGAAGGCTGTCTTGCAGGCAAAGATTGATGAAATGGAGCTGACTCTTGCTAGAGAAAGAGCTGACCATATTGATGTTATTCATAAGTTAACCCGGCTGATTCCTTCTGCACCTTCCTCCTAATCCTGCCTTTCTCCCACATCAAGCCTATCCTTGTTGCTTTTTGTTGTTTCCTATTGGTCAGTCGATTCTCTATTCACTGTATTATTAGTATCATTGTAGCATGATTAATGGAAATTGAATAAAAGGGTTCCCTTTTGCTTATATTGATTCGGAGCCTGCACTGTTTAATGCTTAATTATGTTCTAGTGAGATTAATATATGATTGTTTTGAAGATAGCCCCAGTGGCTATAAGTTGTTTAGCAACTCTAATTGGCCTTCTTTTCAATGATGCCAAAAGGGGGAAGAATATATAGGTTGTGCAATATTTATAACTCATATGACTAACTGTTGCAATCAAGTGCTTCATCTCTTAGTTCTACATGTAGATATCATTGAGTGCACAGGGACAAGGAGTTTCTCCAAAAAGGAGAAATTTGTTGGGATCTATGTAGTTTTGATAATTGACAAAGATGGTGAAACAGGCCAGCCAAACTGTTCCAAAGGAGTGCAAAATCCACTGTCTAAAGGAGTTGAAGTTGCAACAGTATAATGTCCAATTAAAGACAAGTTGCATGCAACAAGAGATGGTTAAGCCACGTCACATAAGCTCAGCGAAATAAACATATACTGAATTGAAAGTGTTGGAATTTGATTACAACACAAAAGAAATAAAAGATGTTGAATTGAAGAAGGACTCCTACTTAGAGTGGAACTCTAAGGCGAGCAAAGGATTGACTCCTACTTGGAGTAGAATTCTAAGGCGAGCAAAGGTTGTTGCTGTGAAGAGGTTGAAAGAGAAAAAAACTCTTTGAAGAGCTGTGTATATATAAAAGCGGGACTTCTCAAAGTAAGGTGTGCACTCACAAAGAGAAAAAAAAAATCTGCAAAGTGTGAGATTTTGCAACATTTGAAATGTGAAGAAATTAAATTGATAAACTTGGTCCTAGTAAAGTGATAGGCTAGAGCTAGAAATCTTGTACTTGGAGTTGGTCATTGAGTTGTATTGATGTAATCTTAATTCAGTGAGTTATAAACTGGATTAATAAGATTTTGTCTTCAAATAGAGTATACTAGGAGACACTGGGGACACATTCCTAAGGAGGAGCACGAACAACTAGGAATTAGAGTTTATAATTTCTTTAGGTTACAAGTGTTGTAATCTGCTGTTTGAAGAGGTTCTTTGAAGTTAGTGAAGTTGGAGAAAATCCTATGGAGGTATAGGTCGTGGTTTTTCACCTTTTGAGCTGGGTGTTTTTCCCGCTAAAATTATTGTGTTCTATACTTACTGCATTTATCAGCTTAAGTGAAATACGTTAAACAACCTGTTTCATTCGTAGGCAAACAACTAAGTTAAGGTTAAATATCTAGGTCGTGTAGACTATCATTCACTTTGAAATTTAAAAAAACATCAGTTCTTACCGCACTTCTAGGAAAACCTTGAAAAGCAGGATTATATGTTTGTTGTATATAAGTGACAAAATCGAGGTTTGAAAGAAAACTAAAAGACAACCCATAAATAGCAATCATTTTTGAAATATTTTCATGGTCTCTATCTTTGTTATATGATTATTATACAGTAGGGGGATTAGAATGATTTAATTATCAATGAACTATGTTAGAACCCCCTCGGATCCAATAAGAGAGAAAATATCAAGTTAGCGAGATCCGTGTCAAGGCCCACTGCAATTCAAACCCTCAAATATGTCTATTTATAATATTTTAGCAAATGTCTACTTAACCCTGACATCCTCGCACTTCCACATATTCCATATATAAATCTTTGTTGTATTTATTATAAATGAAAAAAACACATTTTTCATTGAGAGTGAAATTTTTTCATACAATTGATGTTCTAGCACGTTGTAGACTTTTTGTAGAAGGTGGTACAGGTGGAAGGGGATCAAAATGGGGCCATTAGCCATTGCCCTCGATAGTTGTTTCTCATAAAAAAATTAAATTAGATGGGGGAAATCGGTTCAACTGGATGGGGAATCAAATCGGGTCGGGCTACTCGAGATAAACGCCCCTATCATTCCATCTCATCACTTGATTAAATTTTCTTTCATCTCATCCCACTCAAGCTAAATCGGATGATCTCGTACAAAATTAGGTTGGACTGGTCGTCCCATCTCATTTGAAAGGATTAATGATTAGCAAACTTTAGAGAGAGAGAGTTAGAAATTTCTGGGGGAAAATGAAGAAGAATGTAGGATATTTATGATTTAGAATTTGGGCCAGAGTTTCATTTAATAAATTTGAGAATTAAAATAAAAGTGTGAGGGCATTTTCTGTTTTTGGGGTGTTAAGGGCCCTAATTGATCTTTCTTTTTTCATTAAGGCGATTATAACATAAAAAAAGAGAAAAAGTAAAAACGAAATTTGTAGTAATAAAATCAAGGTTTGGTAGGTAGGGGAAATGATCAAACTTTTCATTTTTTTAAACTGAATAACACAGGACAAAAGGGTCTTCATAGTAATCAATAGCAAAGCAGTGCACAAACTGTAGTGGTTCCCCAATCAAAATACTAAAATAACTGAAATTAAAAAAGTAACTCCATCCAATAAGCCTATTGTAGACATATGAGAGTAGATAAATTCAAATTCTAGAGACTTAAATTTTGGGGATGAGCTGCATAATCCAAGGTCTGTTGTTTTAATCTTAAGGACCAACTGCATAATGCAAGGACTGTTGACTCACACGTTCCCTGTACAACTCGTGATCATTGATATATATATATATATATATATATATATATATATATATATATATATATATATATATATATATATATATATATAATAAGCACTCTTGGATCGAGATGTGAGTTTGGCCTTTCGAAGCAAGTACCGGATGCCCACCAAAAAATTTGTGCAATGATAATGTCGAGCTTCCACTCTCCCACTGTGCCAAAACCCGGATACACATGCATATTTTCTTGATGGATAGACATTCGGATATGAAATTACATTTGGGTGGTGTGGTAGGATGGCTTTCATCAAGTATACATTATGCAAAGGATATTTGCCACCTTGCTAGTCAGTCCCAATTTTCGGGAAAATATTTCCTCTATCAAATTGAATTCGAATTACTTATTCTTACTAGAGAGTGGCGATTGAGACGAGGTATCCAGTGCTGGTCTCGGTAGTCCGTGCAGTGGCTTCGGCTCGTGTCGCGGGATGGGGGGATCTGGGAGGAGGCGGGAGCGAACGGGTGAAATTATCGGTCGTCCCAACCGGTTCATCCGTGCAGACGGTCCCCTCCGGTTTCGGCCAAAAAATTTAATTTTTTTTAATAATTATAACTTTATAGGCATTTGTTGGGGTGGGACACCCCAACGGCTATATTCTATTTTCGGCCCCTCCTTGCCCCTCCCCCTCCACGCCCCCAACCCCCTATATTGAAAAAAAATTACCCCTTAATTTTAAAAGTACACTTTGGTCCTTTTCTTAAAAACTATAAATAACCACATTTTCTGAATTTATTCACATCTAACAATTCAACTCTTCTCTTCTCACAATCTCTACTACACACTCATTCTCTCAAGCCTCGAGTCTCAAATATTATCAATTATCAATTTCTTTCAAGTGCACCTACATTCTCTAATCTAGTTGAAATTGTGTTAATTATTTTAATTTGACTTCAAAGTTTCAAATCTCCAAGTCTCAACTCTCAACTCTCCAAGTTGCTAATTGCTACTCGCTAGTTTTGCTACATTAATTTTCGAATTTCGAGTTTTTGACAATTGATTATAATCGATACATTTTTACCACCCAGGCGTTTTGGCTGTCGTTCCATAATCCATACTTAATTAACCTTTAACACATTTATGGCTTTACGCATTTATTTTTCTATCTTATTTATTTAAATATCACTTGTGTTATATTTATTTAGTCATAATTTTAGTTATGTTTTATTTATTTATTAAAGTAAATTATAATTGAACTACGGAAAAAAATTCTGAAAAAGGAAAGGGTGTTATGGCCAAGGTTGCGGGTGCATTTTTTATTAGTGCGAAGGCCCAAAAAAAGTGCGGTTCTAATTCAAGCGCTATAAAAAATTGGTGGTTCTTCTTCGGTCCCTAGGTTAGAATTAATAACGAAGATTTTACGCAATTTGATAGTACTCCTTTTAATATTAGTGGATACTCTATTAGATAATGAAGTTCGAAGGTTGTAGCAGCTGTTAAGAGGAAGAATTAAATGAAGAAGTAGAAGTAGAAGTAGAAGAAGAATTAGATGATACACCTACTAGTCCCGTTACCGAAGCTCCAACTCGAGGATACTCCTGGAGTCTTGACTCAACTTCCCCCTTTGCATCTGCTAGGGTAGGAGCTAGGGTTCAACGGGTTTAAAACTCCATTGTTTGACAATTTATGCATCAAAATGGGAGCGAACTCAGCTGTTGTAATAAGTGTAAAGGTATTTTAGCGCAGGCGGCGGAAGCAAGGTGGGCGGGGTTACATAGACATTTATTACAATGTTCAAAACTTTGAATATTTGGCGGCTAAAGAAGCCTCTAAATCAGTGTTATGATATTCCTATTGGATGGGAAGAGTTGCAGTATGGTTCGGGGCCAATTAAATCCTTCAAACCCAAGTGGCTTTCTGTTTACAACGAAAATCACGATAGGGATAGAGGCAGGTGAAAACATCGCAAAAATGGTTATGATGCATTGGTTTTTGCCTTTTGGTTTTCCCTCCTATCAATTTATTATATATATTCAACAAACATATAATCCTTCTTTTGAAGGTTTTTCGCGAAACATGGTTAAACGTGACATTTTGAATTTTAAGCCAAAGCATGCTCATTATCTTCGTTGTTTATTTAGTTATTTTGATGGTAGATTTTCTATTACTTCTGATATGAATTGTAGTGTCAATTACGGTTGATTATTGTATTACTTTGCGTTTTACATTAGTTGATCATAGTGAAATTTACAAAAAAATATTAGGTTATAAAATTTGTGGCTTGAGAGAAAAGCGGCTACATATATAGTTTGCTACTATGCTTAGTTTTACAATCTTTTGGCATTTTACAATGATAAAAAATATTGAGTATTACACTAGATAATGCTTCTTCTAGTACTAGTGCTATTAGTATGTTAAGAGCTACGATTATGTCCAATTAAAAATGTTGCTTTCCATGTTGATTATCTTGCTCATATATTTAATTTGACTGTATAGGATGACATTAAATTATTTGATCTTGGGTGCTCTAAAGTTGAATTAGCATGTTTTTGAATTTTTTCGAATGAATAAAAAGTTTAGAATTCGTGAATTTAAAGAACTTTGAAGAATATGTGAACTTTCATATAAAAAGTTCCAAAAACATGTAAAAACAGATGAGATTCATTATACGAAATGCTAGAGATTCATATATTTATAGAGTCTATCACTATGTTGTATAATGCTCATAATTCCTAACACGATTTGAAACTTGATAATAATATTTGGGAAATAATGAATTTAATCAATTTTAAAATTATTTTATGAAGCAAAAAAACTTTTTAGTCTGTGTACCTTCATTGTGAAGTTTTAATAAATGTATGTGTTACTACTAAATTTCTTTGAATATAAAAATAATGAAAAGTTTTATAGGTTATTGAGGTCATGATTGAGAAGTTTAAAAAATATTTTTTTCTATCCCTCAAATTTATTTAAGCGCTATGCTTTTTAACCCGAATATAAGAGCAGTACAAGAGAATTCGTTCAAAAAATTTATGAAAATTTGAAAATAGAAGATAATGAAACTCCAACTTTAGAAAGTTGTAAAAAGTAGTATTAGGTGCGAACTAAAATGATGTATGAGACTTATTGCCCGTTGCATAGTGGTAATTCGATAATGCTCACGGAACTTCTAGGGTTCGAGTAGATAGTAGCCATGGATATGTGCAAAGCACTATTGGTCTTGATTTTCTAACGGTTGTGATTTTTGATGACTATCTTTCTTGGTAGGGAAAATGTTACAATTTCCGGCCCGATGGCAAGCGGTTTGTTCGAGTTGGTGGAGAGCTCGTGGCGGCATATTTTCAAGGCTTAGCAAGATGGTTCGGGGCGTGCTAGTTATTCAAGCATCATACGTTGCTTAGGATCTTGCTTTTTCGGTGCGAGCAAGATTTCAACTTAGGAGATCATCGATATTTACTAGCCGAGAAGAAAACTTGGAGGTATCTATAACTTTGAGAATGGATCGTGCGGAGCGGAGAAATCACGGACGCTCACCGAAGTTAACTTCCCAACTAGAAGCTTTTTGGATTGACAATTAATAGTGATGATGACATAGAAGCGCAAGGCAGACAACAATCTATGTAGGTCTTTGAAAAATATTTCAGCTCAATAAATAGAAAAATTAGAAATAGATTTCATAAAGATGTAAATATATTAGTATTATATTAAGCAATCAACGAGAACCCTTCCTGAAGGTGGTACATAGATTAGGCGCTCTACTAATATTTGTAAGTTCTTTAAATTTTTATGATATTATTTTAATTTTTATATGAATAGATTTAAAGGCTTTTAGCCTTAATTTTTAATTTCATTATCTGTTGTATTATATATTAATTATTTACAAACATATCTATAAGTTATAATACAAATAAATATTCAATAATTACTTCATATTTCAAAAATCAAAATTCAAATTTCAAACTTTAAGTCTTTAAGTCTTTAAGAGTTAATACTTAAGACTTTAAGTCTTTAATAAAATTTATAAATTATTTTAGCCTTAAAATATTAAATTTTTAATTTCAATTTGTAATTTTCAATTTTTAAATTTCAAATTCAACTTGAATTTTGTCTTTTTTAATTTTTCAAATTTCAAACTTAAGTTTTTTTTTGGCTTTAAGTTTGAAAACTTTAAGTCTTTAATAAACTTTAGACTTTAGAGTTTTGAGTTTAGACTTTAATTGAATTTTTAGCCTTAAATTTGTATTTTAATTTTCAAATTTAAAATTTTAAATTTCAAGTTCAACTTTGAAGTTCTTTCTTATTTATAAATTTTAACTTACGAGTTCTAAGTTTCTAATTTCTAAGTTCTAAGTTCTAACTTCCAACTATTAGGCATTAGCCTTAAAATTGAAATTCTTATTTCTAAATATAAGATTTTAAGACTATAAAAATTTTTAAAACATTTAAATTTTAATATATTAAAAAGAAATTAAAAAAATTTATTTTTATCCCGTTTGTCCCATTTATTCCATCCCGTCCCGACCCGTTAATATAGTGAGATTGAGATGGGATAGGACTATAGGTCCGTCCCGATTCGTCCCGGCCCGACTTTCCATCCCGCTTCCCCTCGTCCCGTCTCGTCCCCTGCCGATCCGTCCATCCCGGCAAAATGACCAGCCCAAATTCTTACTGGATTAGTCTCAAAATCATATAAATTTCGATATATGCTACTCCACGCACTGCATGCCTCCCGAAGATAATCCAGTGCGGATTTGTTAGTAAAGCTCACTGATTTGAATATAAATTGGCTTTAAAAGATTTCACAAATTCAAATTTTATTTAGTGACCATCGTTGGGAAGGGTTTAACAAATCGTCCTAAGTATGCTCATGAAAATAATAAGTGTTGCGTTTTTAAATATTATCATAGTATTTTTTATGGGAATCGAACCGATCATATATAGATTCACAAAAACAAAACTACTAAAAAAATAATTTCTCTTTTGATATATTTTTTGAAATCAATTGAAATAATATTATCTTATAAGCAAACACATCATGCTCATAACGTGCCACCAGAAAATATGAGAAGACATAAAATGTTGTGATGCAAATTAATATGTTGAAAAAAACTCATCAACTTGATTATGATAATAATTTACTTAAATTTAATGTTTGATATTGATTATGCAAATCTAACTCCTCATATGTTAAAGTTGAATTTCTTGATTCAATTCATAACTGATAATTTTATATTTGAGATATATTCTTTTACTTTACTACTGCTTACTAAAATTAGTGGGCAAAACTTAATTTTTAATAAAAAGTCGTATACATTTATACACACATGCAATAAGTTAGTGTCACATATTTTTTTTAATAATTATGATTTATAGGATAGTATTTTATAAGACATAAAATTATTAACTTCACAAGAAATATCTAATAGTAATATTAGTTATATTATAAGGTTTAATTTAAATTGATAAGATGTTAATTATGTATTCGCGATATATTATTTTGGATCTTCCCAGGAGAAACTTTATTTACTAATATGAAGATGTGAGAAGTTAATTTTACAATATTTTTAATATTACATGAAACAACCTTTCTTTCTTTCTTTTTTTCTTTTTTTATTCTTATATAAAGATTTTGTCTTTTTTCCCTACAAACTACAATGTTTTCTAATTAAGCAAAATATAAAATCATAGATATTAGTATTAAAATTTTTTCAGAAGCCTAAAACAAAAACTTTATTAGCAAAAAAAAGGTTTTATAATTAGTCTCTCCCATGAGCCATCCTGTGGTCTGCCTTTTATTGTTTTTATTTTTTATTTGATTTATTAAGAATGAATTTTTATCTTCAATTAAGTTTTGAGATTAGATGTGTATTATGATTCAGATATTTTGATCTTAAGTTCAAGTCCAATATTTTTAACAGATTTAGATAGGTGTGTGCATGATCTCTTGAAAAATCGTAAATCGTGATAATCAAGAATACAATTCTGAATAAGTTTTTGCACAGATTACCCTTCAAATTGATTAGTGCCTAATTTTTACCCCTCATATTTCAAGTGTTTAATTTTTGCTCATGTTACTCATTTATGTACAAAAGAAACCTTATTTATCCGGATCTAATTCACTTAGCATAAATTTAGAGTTTTTTTTTAATCTTGTGAAACTGAGCTTTTGTCTCACTAAACATAAGTTCTATAGGAATTAAATTATACAATAAAACTAGTGTAGTATTTTTCAGGACTTACTGTAGTATTCAAAAATCGGAGTTATACTTTTTTGGACAAATGTTCTTTGTCTTTTTATAAAAGAGTTATTTAATAGCTAATGTAGGATGATAAAATATATGTGTGAATCTGTGTATTGTTCTTTTTCTAGAAATATATTATGCCCTCCCAGCACAAGACTTAACTTGTTATGTCTTAAGCATAACCCATGAGATATTATGATACGAACATATAAACCTATGTCACGAAAAAGTTATTCATTATTTTCGGTATCAGAGGCATAACTTGTTATGCCTTTTACGAGATAACTTATGGAATATTATCATACGAACATATAAACATATTCCACGAAAAAGTTATTTGTTGTTTTCAGTGTCGGAGGCATAACTTGTTATGCCTTTTATGGCATAACTTTTATACTCCGTTGTTATTTTTTAAAAGATGATGCAACAAATTAAAGGGTTGAAAGTATTGATGAAAATGTCTCTCAATAGTTTTAGCCATAATACATAAAAGACATTCATATTTAGCCTCAGCATTGTAAATGTTCCAACTTTGAGTATGCACATCTAAACACCTCAAGTCGTCTTCATCATGTCAGTTGAACACTCCAACTTACAAAATGATCATCTAGACACCTTCAAAATTTGTGTGGCACACAACATCAAGCACCCACAAGATACATTGGGGACGAATTGAAGTATTTAGTTGCCAGTTGTGACTAGGTTGGTGTCTTGATTTACACTATTAAAGTTGGAGAACTTACTTATCAATAGAGGTCAAGTTTAAATGTGTGTTTATGAATTATGCCATGCTTTTATTAAGCCCAACAGAGCTTTAAGTAGTCAACTTAACAGAAAAATCAACATAATTTAAAATTTAAAAAAATTAAATATCTCAACCAACTAAACAAAATCTAATAGAAATTTTAAGTTCAAATTCATCTTAAAACTAGCAACTTATTGACACAACTCAAATAGGAGAACTGTGCGGGCACCTACATCGACTCTAATTCGATAGGAGAACCCGTTTTTAAAACAACATTATTAGACATTAAGAATCCTCATTATTATTTTCAAGACCAATACCTGAAAGAACATATTCATTACTTCAATCATTTGGATAGTGTTTTTTATAATGAAAAGTTTTCAAAATCATAACTCTCCCAAGATCTAGTCTAGACATGTATAAGAGCTCTACTCGAAAGATTGACAACCAAAGAGCAAGACACAGCTTCACCTGCGGAGAGAATGCAGAATCTGATGCTGAGTATTGTCACGTCAATCATGAGACTGCAATCGCTTGTCACAAATCTACACTAAAAAAGGTGTAGCAAGATAGTATCAGTACACCACATGTGCTGATAGGCATCATCGACCAACTAAGATTAGTTCACACAATAGTATATAATCAACTTACAATCGATTAACTAATTCTAACAATAATTCATACATACAATTATATCCTATCAAGTCCATTGACCAATTTACAAATTCATGTAACTCAAACAATATTCATATCGCTTTCCTTTTCAAGACCCTAGCCATCAATCACAAACCTCTATTTTGTTTCTTTATCATGCTGCAGCGGTCACTCACCCGCTATAGTGGTCTTGCGGTAGCGAGAATTGATCCGTTGTAGCAGTGCCCTATCTAGGCAGTAGCTCAGTTTTACTGGCACCTTCTCTTTTTTCAACACACCATTTATAAACTATGACAACTCCTTATTCATTCATATATCAATTACTACTAACTAAGTCCGTTTCAGTTACCAAAGATCTATTTATTGATTCAACATAATATTAATGATGCCGGTTATCCATTTATTTAGCCATTATTAACCATCAATATATCATATCATCATATTATGAATCTTACCTTTATTCCTTATTAATAAAACTATTCCCATAGTCAGGACCAATACAACATGAAGCTTATTAACACGCACATCCATAACAAAAAACTAATGGTAACACCAACTTAAATCAAATAAATCATACCCAGCCAAATCATCACAATCAATCATAGAATATGTGTAAATATATTGATATATAATCCTCAACAACCATCAAGCCAACACAAGTAAATTATTAACTACAAAACAATTAATCAATTTGATGGAATCATTTCCACACTCGAGACACTGATACAAGTATATATCCACACCCCATCAGTCTCCCTTTGTACACATTTGTACCATATCCATATCACCACGTATCATACTTGTATCACATCAATATATTTCATATCCTCTGTATATCTCATATCATACCCAAATCATATCGCTATATCACGTACCATATCTGTATATATGTACGTCTTTCATAAATTTGAATACCTGTAAACACATGTTAGAGAGTCTTATTTCTACTCTTCTAGTCATAACCTACAGGGGACTCTAGAAATTCATGTACTATATTGGCGTGGTACCTACTCCCACTCATCTACTCATTTGGATGCTCCCCTCGGACACGAGCCGCTCATATCACAACCGTTCACCCGAATGGTCACCTCGGGCATGAGCCTCTCATATCATAACCTTTCTCCCAGATGCTCATGTCAGGCATGATCCACTCATCTCAGAAGAGTGGTGCATCCCTCAACACATGTAACTGCTCACCTGGATGCTTACCTCAGGCATGGGATGCTCATGTCACAATCTATCGCCCGGATGCTTACATGGGGCATGAGCCACTCACATCATAATCGCTCGCCCCGATGCTCACATCGGGCACGAGCCACTCATCTTAAAAGAATGGTGTGTTCCTCAATCACACCTAACCGCTTACTCGAATGCTCACCTCAGGCACGAGTCACTCATCTCAGAAGAATGACACATTCTTCAATCATCACTCAATCACACCTAACCGCTTGCCCGCATGCTCACCTCGGGTACGAGCCTCTTTCAAGGTAAGGATGTATTACCCATCATTTATCAACATAAATTATCATTGCTCTCAATCAGTCATCACATAGGATAAAAGACAAGTACACATTGGTCATCACAATTGCACTTTCCATTCATGAATAATATTCACAGTTTTGATCAATTTAGATCTCATTCAAACAGCATAGTTAAACCATCATAATCTATATCACAAATACTGTGCAAAGAACATTTAAGCCTATCATCAATATTTTCAATACTTGTAAAACATTAGTCAAGGCCCAATTCCTCATAAATCCAATGCAGAAACAAATATAGATGTATGCAATTAGATATACATATGTAGACACCTAAGACTATATGTGTATGTGTGTACATATATCGTAGCTTGCTCCAGATAATTTATTGGTTTAATTTCATGAGACTCAACTTTTCAGGGATAGTCTTCATCATAAATACCCTACAATGATACCACTCCTGTCTTCCTATTACCACAATCAAGGATATACAAGCAAGAACATGCATTCAAGAATATTCCATTAAGAGTCTATGTACACTCATTAATTATCGAGTAGGTCTCACCACCTCTTTATCTCCTCATTATTCGTGTTATTTACCTAAACTTATAGTTGTGTTACTACGATCTCGTACAAGTATTCATCAAGTGTATATCTATATACACTTATCAATTGTACACACGTATATGAATTACTAATCGAAGTCTAACTCAAAGGTAAGCCATAACCTACATGGGTGCCAAGCTATTGCTAAAAAATTGACTCTTCGTTCTTGACCCGAGTTTAGCATTTTTTGAAGAAAGTTGTCGGGAAGGATGGTTGAATCTTGTTCCTTTTTAAACCACCCTTTCCTTTCCTTGTTAGAATGTCAAAACATCTCCCAGGGCCTTTTTAATAATTAATCCTTATTAGATTAGGAACTGGATCTTAAAATAGACTGAAACTCAGAGTTTTGATCCGCGTCATCTGCTGCGGCGAGGACTTTTCCGCTGCGGTGATCCCACTATGGCAATGAGATGCCCGCTGCAATGGTCCAGCCGCTTGGACCCACTTAATTTTTTTTAACTCAATCTTTTAAAATACTCGATATCAACCACTTTATTTCTGAAATATAAAATCATACCATATAAAATTTTAAATTTTTATGCTTACGCTATCGAGGACCTATAACGATTGGATGAGTCATTACATCAAATACCAATTAAACAATTGTTCATCCTTGAATGGCTCTACATGATGTACAATAATTTCCTGGCGGGTCGTGGTCATAATCTGCGCCAAATCATTTTTATGATTATTCCTTTCCTATCACGATCTTACATTATCGCTCCCAGATTTTAACAGTATTTTCGCCAGACCCTTTTCTCCGAGGTCGGGTGCATTATTAGAATGCCACACACGAATTAACTACCTAGTTCTCATTGGGAAGGAATTTTATGTCCACAAATTCTACTCAGTCATTTCCTTACTAGGATTCACTAGATTAACACCGGGTCTTCTGTGTCACCCATTAGATTTCCCTTATTAGGACATGAGATGTATTATGACCCTAGAAGGTATTTGAAATGTCGGACCTGTCATTGTATTAGATCGGTCCAATGTAGCGACGTCTTTTCCGCCGCAGGGGTCTCGCTACATTGAGAATCAATTTGTTGCAGCGAGACCAAAAATCATATTACGAAGCAGAATGGGCAATTTCTGGGTTCATTTCCCACATTTTCCTTCCAACGTTTTGGCAAATCCTCTCTACCCTTGGTCATTTCTACTAATTTTCCATCAGGTACTCATCATTCTAAAACCTTTATTACATTATTTACTCGAGAATGATTGCGTTTCATGCCTCTATGCATGGATTTGAGTTGATGTTGGGGTGGGGAGGGTAGTTTTTCTTTTGAACTAATAGGTAGATTTCTGAAGCTTGCTACTTTCATTTACGTTCTCATGTACTTCACATCGTTCTATGCATGCTATTTCCTGTTTTCATGGGGGGTTTGCACTAGATTTTGAGGGGTTTGGGTAGGATGATGGTTTGACTTCTCCAAGCCTTTTGGGTTTGAATCCGAGTGTTATTGGGTTGAATAACATGTTGTGGGGCTTGGGTGTACCTTCCCCTTTCCTGATCTATACCGAAGGTCTGCTGGGGCAGATGACTTTCGCTATAGCGGAGTTGCTATGGTGATCCCCGTCCCGCTGTAGCGGACTCACTGCAGCTAAAACCCATCCGCTGCAACGGTCACGCTTAGGCAAATTACTACCCTGCCCCTGTTTTTCTTCTAGACTAAGTTTTTGTCCTTCCCTTTGCTTAATAACCCATCTAACAAATTGATTTTTACAGGATACTACCATACCATGTCTAACAATAACACCGACTCTAGATATATTCGATTTGTCAATGGCCAATGCCAATTGAGATACAATGAGCAGGAAGTCAATGGCTTATTGCACGAATGGGGCTTCATTATGTAGGATGTGGCAGAGAAGGTGCCAGAGTTCTATGCTAGGCTCCACAAGATGAGATGGGGCCCACTAGTTGAGGATCGAACTGGTGAGGGAGTTCTATGCCCACCTTCCTACGGTGAACTGGTCCCTCTCCGACCCGGTTGTTTATGTCAAGGGGGTTTCAATCAGTGTTAGTGACGCCTCTATCAATGAGGTGTTGGGGTTGCCTAGTCCCCCGGAGGCTGATCTTAAGGAGAAAGATGTGGAGGGTCACGACCAGTGGCTCATGGACACTTTGGTGGTGGAGGATAAGAGGGCCAGTGGACACTTTGGTGATGAAGGATAAGAAGGCCACAAATAACTAGGGTATCACATGTACCGGCATCAACGGTACCCACTTCACTACAGAGGCTCGAAGGTGGCTAAACCTGGTGTCCCGATGGATCCATCCATCCACCAATGTTAGCGATGTGACTTATCCTTGGGCACTGATGGTGGCATGCATTCTAAACCAGGTGCCGGTTAACATGAGGTCTCAGATAGTGAAGGAGTGGAGGTACTTCGCGACAAAGAATGTGACTGGCCTATCGTTTTCCTCTCTCATTACTATGCTTCGCAAGCGTGTCGGAGTACATAGGGAGGCAAAGGATAGCATAGTTGCTTGTGATGTGCCCTTCGACCTTTTGAGGGTGAAAGGTGAACCTAGGAGAGGTTGGAAGAAAAGAAAGATGGAGTCAGAGGACGAGAACAGCGATGGTCCCGAATGTGATGGGGTTGGCTCTTCCAGGTCCACTGGACCCTTTCAGCGGATAGAGGCGGAGATAGACGCCATGAGGGAGTTACTGGGAGGGCTTCCCAGACCTCCCCAGGGTGGTGTGTCATCCGGTGCAGCTGATGGGAACCCTGAGGGCGTACATGGGGCTATTACTTCCTTCCCTCAGGCCCATGTGTAGCTCCGAGAGGATCTGGAGAAGGAGAAGAGAAAGTGCGAACCTGGGACAAACTATTTGTTTGAATGTGGAAGGGGGTGAAGAAAATCCTCCATACTCTTGTACCCGGTGCTAAGATACCCCCGGTGTCCCATAGAGATGTCCAGCAGTTCTCCTTCCTCAGCGAGTTTGAGGAAGAGGAATTTGATGAGCCCAATGACGGAAGTGATGAGGCCTCCAGCTAGACAGAGCCACCATGCATCTCCCTCCCCCAGTCCCGTTTAGCATACAAATGACAATAGCCTTATCCCCCCCCTTATATATGTGTGTGTGTGTGTATGTATATCCTTGCATTACATAAGCCTTTTATGTTCTTTTTTCGTCTTTTGGAATAATTTGAAAATTTCCCAAAGTAGGGAATTTTGGTTACTGCCTAACTATTGTCCGCTGCAGCGAATCCGCTATGCAGACCATTCTCGCTGTAGTGAATCCGCTGCAACTAGACCCATCCCGCTATGACGAAACTCGCTAGGTAGAAGATATTCACAAACTACTTGTTTCAAGGGTACTACTGTTCCTCGTTCATTATTGTTATTTCATACAACTATCATTTCACACATCAATATGGCTACATCACCAAATACAAATTGAAATCTTACAGATACCAATTGACCCCATCGAGATACCAATTGAAATTCTCCAGATACCAATTGGATCAACCCAAGTGGATATCACACTCGAACAGCAAGATAGGAAAGAGTAAAAGGTGAAAACTTCCTACATGCCTCGTAGTTTACTAAAGATTAGATGTAGACATCTACACACCATTCTGCAAGACTCTATTTGACATTACTCTTGTACTTGTGAGACTGGTAAACTAGACTATCTGATACCAACTTAGCACAACCCAAATAAGCGGAGCGTGCGGGCACCTACATCGACTCTAGTTTAATAAGAGAACCCTTTTTTAAAACAACATTCTTAGACATTAAAAATCCTCATTATTATTTACAAGACCAGTACCTAAAATAACACATCAATTACTTCAATCATTTTACAATGAAAAGTTTTCAAAATCATAACTCGCCCAGGATCTAGTCTAGAAAGATACCAAAGCTCTACTAGGAATACTAACAACAAAAAGAACAAGATACAACTTCGCCTACGGAGAATGTAGAAGTTGATGCTGAATATCGCTACATCAATCATGAGACTGCAATCACTTGTAACAAACCTACATCCAAAAAGGTATAGCAAGGTAGTATCAGTACACCAGACATACTGGTAGGTATTATCAGCTGACTACGATTAGTTTATGCAACACCATATGATCAACATGCAATCAATTACCCAATTCTAACAGCAATTCCGACATGCAATCGGAGTTTTGGTCCGCGTCATCTGCTGCCGCGAGGACTTAAAATAGACTGAAACTCAAAGTTCTGGTTTGCATCATTTGCTGCGGCGATGACTTTTCCGCTACATTAGTCCTGGTATGGTAATAAGATGCCCGCTGGAGTGGTCCAGCCGCTTGGATCCATTTAATTTTTTTAACTCAGTCTTTTAAAATACTCGAAATCAACCAATTTATTTTCGAGATATAAAATCATACCAATAAAATTTTAAATTTTTAGGCCTATGATGTCAATGCCCTATAACAAATGGATGGGTCATTACACTTATTATGCTAAAAATTTATCGCAGTATCTGAAAGCAAATTTCAATATTCCTTTTTTCAGTTGCTGCAATCTAAAAAGTTGTTTCTCCTCAACTTTTGTTATTTATGCTTGAGGATTGTTTTGAGCATCTTTAAACTTGCATTGTAACATGGTTTTCTTCTTCTTCTTGAACTCAATTTTCTTGTATTTTTTCATCACTTCAAATATTTTTCTGTAATAATTTTACTATTTTGTTGGTTGAAAATAATTTTGTAACTTTTCCTTTCAAACAGAAGAAATTTATGCTTGCACATTATAAAATTATTTTCTATCTTTGTCTTCATTGACCAATGTAATCAAATGCATGTTGATTAGAATAGGAACTGGATTAAAATAGAATGAAAACTGGGTCTTAAAATAGACAGAAACTCGAAGTTCTGGTTCGCGTCGTCTGTTGTGGTAAAGACTTTTTTGCTACATCCTGCTGTGGCAAGGAGATGCCCGCTGCGGACCCACCAAATTTTTTTAACTTAGTCTTTTAAAATACTCGATATCAACCACTTTATTTCCGAAATATAAAATCATACCATTAATATTTTAAATTTTTATGCCTATATTGTCAAGGCCCTATAACGATCGGATGGGTCATTAAACTTATTATACTAAAAATTTATTGCAGTAATTGAAAGAAAATTTCAACCCTCCTTTTTTTTCAATTGCTGCAATTCAAAAAGTTGTTTCTCCTCAATTTCTATTATTTGTGCTAGAGGATTATTTTGAGCATCTTTAAACTTGCACACTTTAGTAACATGATTTTCTTCTTCTTCTTCTTGAACTCAATTTTCTTGTAATTTTTTTATCACGCTTCAAATTTTTTTCAAATATTTTTCTATAAATTTTACTGGTTTGTTGGTTGAAAATAATTTTGTAACTTTCCCTTTCAAACAGAAGAAATTTATGCTTGCACATTATAAAATTATTTTTTAACTGTCATTATTGACCAAATTTGATAGTTTAAACCAATAAAAATTTCTAGAACATTCAAAGAAATATTGATGCTTGCAATAGTTCGAAACAAACATGGATAAAATTTATCTTGTGTTCAAATAGGTATGATTAAAAGTAGATTAAAAATTGAAGTTGATTGAAAATAATTTGAGATAAGAATAAGCATGAGTTAAGCAGGGGGGTCCATTATCACCTGCTTTGTTCATTCTGGCAGCAGAGGTTTTATCAAAGGCTTTGAATGCATTATTTGAAGATGAATCCTTTAAGGGATTTGGGATGCCTAAATGGAGCTAAGACCTAAACCATCTTGCATATGCAGATGATACAAAGATTGTATCATCAGACAGATACTCAGTGAATAGGGTAATGCACACACTAAAGGAATATGAAGAAATTTCTTGCCAGAAAATAAGCAGAGAAGAGAGCGCATTTTATATGTACAACAAGGTTGCTGGCAACAGAGTTCAGGAGGTAGCTGAAATTACATATTTTTCCAGAAAGCAATTCCAATTTATATATCTAGGATGGCCAATCTTTCACTCCAGAAAGAGAAAGACATATTATAATGATATTATCAAGAAGGTGAAAAATAAGATTCAGGCTTGGAAAGGCAAGATACTGCCCTATGGACGAAAAAACTGTCTTGATTAATAATATTTTGCAAAGTATGCCAATCTATCTATTATCCGCAGTTAATCCTCCAAAGTGTGTTATACATGAGATTCATAAAATGTTTGCAAGATTTTATTGGAACAATAAAGAGGAGGGAAGATACAAGCATTGGGTGCATGACAGAATTTTGTCTACCTAAACATGAAGGAGGTTTAGGTTTCAGATGTCTATTTGATGTCTCAAAAGCTTTATTTGCAAAATTGTGGTGGAGATTCAGGACTCAAAAATCACCTTGGGCTAACTACATGTAGAACAAATATTGCAAGAAGAAAATGCCTCAAATAGTGGAACGGAGAGGGGGTTCACAATTATGGAAGATGATGTTGGAAGCTAGAGACAACATTGACCAGGAGATTTGGTGGGAAACTAGGTGTGGGCACTCCAATGTTTGGTTTGATAACTAGACTAAACTAGGAGCACTATACTATGTAATACCTCCTAATGTTCCTATAGATAGATCTGTAGAAGATGTGCAAGACTTGATAGGCCAGGGCGAATGGTGTACAAAAAGATTACATGAGTTATTCCAGAAGACATAGTCAATCATATTCAAAAGGAACTTATCATCAATGAAGAAGCTACAGATTGGGACAAGCCTTGGTGGATGCTTACAAGTTCGGGAAAATTTATAGTATCAAGTGCCTGGAATATTTTGAGGCAGAGGGAGGAATCAAACAGATCTGTCACAAGATGTGGATAAAAGGGATACCTAGATTTCCTTTTTCTTTTGGAGGTTATGGAAACAGAGTCTACCAGTTGATGAATTCCTAGCTAGAATGGGGTTTGCAATAGTGTCTAGCTGTAGATGTTGTGAAGGAAGTCATCAGGAATCTATTGGCCATCTGTTTATTACATGCCCTGTAGCAAAGAAATTATGGAGTTACTTTGCTACTGCAGTAGGCATAGATGGTATATTCCTACAACTATATCAGACCATCAATAATTGATGGAATTCTAGTTGCCAGGTGATGTTATTTTCAAAGCAGTACCCCTGTTTATTCTATGGCAGATTTGAAAAAGGAGAAACACTATTATCCATGGGCAAAAAATATCATTTGAGAAAGCAGTGCATGAGATTAATAGAAATATTCATCTGCTAGCTAGACATACCTATCCATGGTTAACTAATATCCCTCAACAATGGGCAAGGATTGTACAATTTTTGGAAGGTTACAGCCCACTAATAAAATGTGAGGTGGTTCAGTGGAGGAAACCTTCAGCAAATATGTATAAATGCAACACAGATGGTGCTGCTAGAGGGTATCAAGGGCATAGTGCTATTGGATTTTGTGTTAGAGACATGAAGGGAGATTTGGTCATGACCAAAGCTAGACCTATTGAAGAAGGAACCAGCTTGAAGGCAGAGGCAGAAGCAATCAGAGAGGGAATAAGTTTCTGTATAGATAATCAATTGTTGCCAGTTACAATGGAAACTGATTCCCTAAGCATGAAAAACATTCTTGATGGGGTATGATGTTGGAATTATATGAATCAGTTGATTAAATGGCTGTTAGCAAAGTTAGTTGAATAGTTAGTTAGAAAGTTACTTAGGAAGTTAGTTATGGTTAGTTAGTTAACTAAACTAGAGTTAGTTAATAGCCTTAGTTAATTTTCAGTTATTCTTTTCTGCTCATGTATATAAACTGATCACTTAGCAATCAAAAGGRAAGTTTTCAATTCCCACAAAATATCTCTCTTCTTCCTTCTTCTTCTCTGCAATCTGTTTTCCTTTTCCTTTCCTTTTTCCTGCAATCTGTCTTCTTCTTCTTCTTCTTCACTGCAGAATGATCTGCAATAGAGGTTGATTAACAACCTCAGTTTGTGCTTCAACATGGTATCAGAGCTCGGTAGTTTTCTTCCTGAGTTCAGGAGACAGTAGTTCCTCGGTTGCTCTTCATTCTCCAGTTTTTTTTCTCTCTCGATCGATCCATCAGATCTGTAGTAGATCAGCAATCATCATTTTTCCTTATTCTATTTTTTGATTGAGCTGTCTTTCTAGAATTATCAATGGAGGATTCGAATTCACCATCACCATCAAGCAGTCAAAGTTACTTAGATATGTCTAGTCCGATGTATATACATCCATCTGAAATTGCAGCTTTAGCCTTAATTCCAATGAAGTTTGATGGAACAGGGTACAGATCATGGAGAAGAGGTGTCCTCAGAGCACTTTCAGTTAAAAACAAGCTTGGTTTCATAAATGGGAAGTGTGTGAAACCAGATCTAGGTTCTGAAGGTTATGCAATGTGGGAGAGGTGTGATGATA
>JACEIK010000737.1:292395-329135 GCA_018107945.1 Datura stramonium
CTTTGATCTCTTTGAATGGTATTCCTTAGAATAGTATTGCTTATAAGTAATATGATATTTATAATCCATCGACAGGATAGGTTTCATTTGGTTCTCTTTGGGATGATAAATGACCTACTTAACTCAGCGGTTAGAGTACTTCTTTCATATGGCGGGAGTCATTGGTTCAAATTCAATAGTAGGTCAAACTTATTAGATACCAGAGTCAATGGTATCTAATAAGGTTTACGACCCACCTTTAATGATATTTATTTTTGATTTTGTATCTTTTCTATTTCATTTTGTAATTGGAAGTTTGGCATCAGAATTGGATTCTGTTTGGTTGTAGTTGATTGTATTCACCCGACAGAATCTAAATAGGATTAGAAAGAGAACTTCTTTTTGTTATTCGAATGTACCAACTAGTTATGAAATCGGATTAATAGCCTCCACCCGTGTTCTAGCTCGTCGGAGAGCTAGATTTGCCTCAATTTTTTGTCTCCTTCCTTCAGCCTTTTTGACATTAGCTTCCGCTATTTCAAGAGTTTGCTGAGCTTCTTGTGGATCAATGTCACTACCCTTCTATGCATCATTTACTAAAACGGTGATCTAATTATTTCCTATTCTAGCAAAACCACCCATCAGAGCCATCGTTAACCATTTGGCGTTAAGGCGTATTCTCTAAATCCTTATATCTAAAATGTGGCAATAGGGGCGTGATTTGGTAATATGCCAATTTGACTACTATTAGTAGATAAAATGATTTCTTCCACTTCTGAATCCCAAATAATTCGATTAGGGGTCAGTACACTAAGATTTAAGGTCATTTCTTAAAATTTCTCTCCATTTATAAGTTCATAGCCTTCGCGGTAGCTTCATCGATATTACCTACCAAATAAAAGGACTGTTTAGGAAGACCATCTAATTCTCCGGAAAGGATCAATTGAAATCCTCGAATAGATTCCGCTAGACCAACCTATTTTCCTGGAGAACCGATAAATATTTCTGCTACGAAAAAGAGTTGTGATAAGAAACGCTCAATTTTTTGCCCTCTTGCTACGAGTAAACAATCCTCTTTGGATAATTCGTTCAATCCAAGGATAGCTATAATGTCCTGAAGTTCTTTGTAACGTTGTAAAGTTTGCTTAACTCTTTGGGAGGTTTCGTACTGTTCCTCACCAACGATCCGAGGTTGAAGCATGGTTGACGTTGAATCTAAAGGATCTACTGCTGGATAAATACCTTTGGAAGCCAATCCTCTTTATAGCACGGTAGTAGCATCTAAATGTGCAAATGTCGTAGTAGGAGTAGGGATGGTCAAATCGTCTGCGGGTACATAAACTGCTTGAATAGAGGTTATGGACCCTTCTTTGGTAGAAGTAATTCTTTCTTGTAAAGAACCCATTTCGGTACTTCATTTCGGTACTTAGGTCGGTTGATAACCCACAGCGGAAGGCATTCTACCCAATAAGGCCGATACTTCGGATCCTGCTTGACGAAACGGAAGATATTGTCAATAAATAGAAGTAAGTCTTGCTCATTAATATCTCGAAATATTCCGCCATAGGGCAGTCAAAACCAATCCTCATACGAGCTCCTGGTGGTTCATTCATCTGACCGTAAACTAGGGCCACTTTTGATTCTGCAATATTTTCTTCATTAATCACTCCAGATTCTTTCATTTCCATGTAAAGATCATTTCCCTTCCCGAGTACGTTCACCCACTCCACCAAATACGGATACGCCCCCGTGAGCTTTAGCAATATTGTTAATCAATTCCATAATGAGTACTGTTTTACCCACTCCAGCTCCCCTGAATAGTCCGATTTTTCCTCCACGGCGATAAGGGGCTAAAAGATCTACTACTTTAATTCCTGTTTCAAAAATAGATAATTTTGTATCCAACTGTATAAAGGCGGGCGCGGATCTATGAATAGGAGACGTTGTACTAGTATCTACAGGCCTAAATTATCAACAGGCTCTCCGAGCACGTTAAAAATTCGTCCCAGAGTCGCTCCCCGACCGGAACACTTATAGGAGCTCCTTAAAATAATCACTTCCATTCCTCTCGTTAGACCGTTCAATGCACTCATAGCTACAGCCCTAACTCGATTATTTCCCTAATAATTATGACTCACAAGCCACATTAATTGGTTGACCAACACTATCTCGACCTTGAACTACCAGAGTTTTATAAATTATTCGGCATCTTGCCCGGGGGAAAGGCTGGGCATCTAGTACCGGACTGATGATTTGGACGACACGCCCCGGTTTTTTTTTTCAAGCGGGAAAACCCAGAACCAGAAGTAGTAGGATTGATTCTCATAATAATAAAATAAATAAATATGTCGAAATTTTTTTTCAAAAATTATCGAATTCGAAATAAATGTCCGCTAGCACGTCGATCGGTTAATTCAATAAAATGGGAATTAGCACTCGATTTCGTTGACACCATGCAATTGAACCAATTCAATTGTTTACTTATTCAATTAGACTGAGTTAATTTGCAAGCTCACCCAACCTATTTTAATCAAAAAATATCAAGTGGATGAATCAGACTCTTGAGAAAGTCTTTCATTTGTCTATCATTATAGACAATCCCATCCATATTATCTATTCTATAGTCTATGGAATTCGAACCTGAACTTTATTTTCTATTTCTATTATGATTCATTATTTGTATCTAATGGGCTCCTCTTCTTATTTATTTTTGATTTAAATTTCAGCATATCGATTTATGCCTAGCCTATTCTTTTCTTTGTGTTTTTCTTTCTTTTTATACCTTTCATAGATTCAGAGGAATTCCATATTTTCACATCTAGGATTTACATATACAACATATACCGCTGTCATATGGGAAGTTCTTATTATTTAGGTTAGTTAGTGTTTTCCCATTTCAAAAAAAAAAAGGTAAAAAATAAAATTAAGAAGTATATATATGAAAGAGTATACACAATGATGTATTTGGCAAATCAAATACCATGGTCTAATAATCAACCATTCTGATTAGTTGATAATATTAGTATTAGTTGGAAATTTTGTGAAAGATTCCTGTGAAAAGTTTCATTAACGCGGAATTCGTGTCGAGACCTTGTTGTTGTGGATAATTTTAATTCATGAGTTGTAGGAGGATTTTATGTCACCACAAACAGAGACTAAAGCAAGTGTTGGATTCAAAGCTGGTGTTAAAGAGTACAACTAATTATTATACCCTGAGTACCAAAACCAAGGATACTGATATATTGGCATTCCGAGTAACTCCTCAACCTGAGTTCCACCTGACAGTTGAAATGCGGTAGCTGCCGAATCTTCTACTGGTACATGGACAACTGTATGGACCGATGGACTTACCAGTCTTGATCGTTACAAAGGGCGATGCTACCGCATCGAGCGTGTTGTTGGAGAAAAAGATCAATATATTGCTTATGTAGCTTACCACTTTAGACCTTTTTGAAGAAGGTTCCGTTACCAACATGTTTACTTCCCCATTGTAGGTATTGTATTTGGGTTCAAAGCCCTGCGCGCTCTACGTCTGGAAGATCTGCGAATCCTCCTGCTTATGTTAAAACTTTCCAGGGTCCGCCTCATGGGATCCAAGTTGAAAGAGATAACAAACAAGTATGGTCGTCCCCTGTTGGGATGTACTATTAAACCTAAATTGGGGTTATCTGCTAAAAACTACGGTAGAGCTGTTTATGAATGTCTTCGCGGTGGACTTGATTTTACCAAAGATGATGAGAACGTGAACTCACAACCATTTATGCGTTGGAGAGATCGTTTCTTATTTTGTGCCGAAGCACTTTTAAAAGCACAGGTTGAAACAGGTGAAATCAAAGGGCATTACTTGAATGCTACTGCAGGTACATGCGAAGAAATGATCAAAAGAGCTGTATTTGCTAGAGAATTAGGCGTTCCGATCGGTAATGCATGACTACTTAACGGGGGGATTCACCGCAAATACTAGCTTGGCTCATTATTGCCGAGATAATGGTCTACTTCTTCACATCCACCGTGCAATGCATGCGTGGTTATTGATAGACAGAAGAATCGGTATCCACTTCCGGTATTAGCAAAAGCGTTACGTATGTCTGGTGGAGATCATATTCACTCTTGGTACCGTAGTAGGTAAAACTTTAGGTGAAAAGAGACATAACTTTGGGCTTTGTTGATTTACGGTGATGATTTTGTTGAACAAGATCGAAGTCGCGGTATTTATTTCACTCAAGATTGGGTCTCTTACCAGGTGTTCTTACCGGTGGCTTCAGGAGGTATCACGTCGGGTGGCTATGCCTGCTCTGACCGAGATCTTTTTGGGGATGATTCCGTACTACAGTTCGGTGGAGGAACTTTAGGACATCCTTGGGGTAATGCGCCAGGTGCCGTAGCTAATCGAGTAGCTCTAGAAGCATGTGTAAAAGCTCGTAATGAAGGACGATTCGCTCGGGAAGGTAATGAGATTATTCGTGAGGCTTCCAAATGGAGCCCGAAACTAGCTGCTGCTTGTGAGGTATGGAAAGAGATCGTATTTAATTTGGGCAGTGATCGCTGATAAGTAAAAACAGTAGACATTAGCAGATAAATTAGCAGGAAATAAAAGGATAAGGAGAAAGAACTCAAGTAATTAGCCTTCGTTCTTTAATTGAATTGTATTAAACTCGGCCCAATCTTTTACTAAAAGGATTGAGCCGAATACAACAAAGATTCTATTGCATATATTTTGACTAAGTATATAGTTACCTAGATATACAAGATTTGAAATACAAAAAATCTAGAAAACTAAATCAAAATCTAAGACTCAAATCTTTCTATTGTTGTCTTGATCCGCCACCAATCCTACGGATCCTTAGGATTGTATATTCTTTTCATCCTGTAGTTTGTAGTTTCCCTGAATCAAGCCAAGTATCACAACTCTTTCTACCCATCCTGTATATTGTCCCCTTTGTTCCAAGAAATAGAACCTTAATTTATTACTTATTATTAGATTTTAGATTGTTAGATTAGTTAGTGATTAGATATTAGTATTAGACGAGATTTTACGAAAAATTATTTTTTTATTTCTTTATAGGAGGAGAAATCTCTGTTTTTCGACGCGAATTTTATACTTTTACATAGGAGTAGTTTCTTATCAAAATTATATTATTTTGAATAATAAAAGAGGATTCCAACATATTAATATATAGTGAAGTGTTCCCCCAGATTCAGAACTTTTTTTCAAGACTCACAATCCTTATTAGTTAAGAATCTTAGTGATTGGATTTCTATGCTTAGTCTGATAGGAAATAAGATATTAAAATAAATAATTTTATAGCGAATGACTATTCATCTATTGTATTTTCATGCAAATAGGGGGCAAGAAAACTCTATGGAAAGATGGTGGTTTAATTCGATGTTGTTTAAGAAGGAGTTCAGAGTCCTGCAGGTGTGGACTAAATAAATCAATGGGCGTCTTGGGCCTATTGAAAATACCAGTGAATATCCAAATCGAAAAGTGAAAACATTCATAGTTGTGAATCCGGACAATTTAGTTGCAATGCTTTGGATTACTTATTCGGGCGTTAAAGACATTCGGAATTTCATCTCCCATGACACTTTTAGTTAGTGATAGGAATGGAGACAGTTATTCCATCTATTTTGATATTGAAAATCAGATTTTTGAGATTGACAACGATCATTCTTTCTGAGTGAACTAGAAAGTTCTTTTTCTAGTTATCGAAACTCGAGTTATCTGAATAATGGATTTAGGGGCGAAGAGCCCTACTATCATTCTTACATGTATGATACTCAATATAGTTGGAATAATCATATTAATAGTTGCATTGAGAATTATCTTCAGTCTCAAATCTGTATAGATACTTCCATTATAAGTGGTAGTGAGAATTCCGGTGACAGTTACATTTATAGGGCCTTTTGGGGGGTGAAAGTCGAAATAGTAGTGAAAACGAGGATTCCAGTGGACGAACTCGCACAAAGGGCAGTGATTTAACTATAAGCGAAAGTTCTAATGAAAGCGAGGGAACTCAAAAATACAGGCATTTGTGGGTTCAATGCGAAAATTGTTATGGATTAAATTATAAGAAATTTTTTAAATCAAAACTGAGTATTTGTGAACAATGTGGATATCATTTGAAAATGAGTAGTTCGATAGAATTGAACTTTTGATCGATCCGGGTGTACTTGGAATCCTGGTGATGAAGACATGGTCTCTCTGGATCCCATTGAATTTGATTCGTGAGGAGCCTTATAAAGATCGTATTGATTCTTATCAAAAAAGACAGGATTAACCGAGGCTGTTCAAACAGGGCATAGGCCAAACTAAACGGCATTCCCGTAGCAATTGGGGTTATGATTTTCAAAGTTTATGGGGTAGTAGGGGATCCGTAGTCGGAGAGAATCACCTGTTTGATTGAACACGCCGCCAATCAAATTTTACTCCTTATTATAGTGTGTGCTTCTGGGGGCGCGTATGCAGGAAGGAAGTTTGAGCTTGATGCAAATGGCTAAAATATCGTCTGCTTTATATGATTATCAATTAAATAAAAATTATTTTATGTATCAATCCTTACATCTCCGACAACTGGTGGAGTGACAGCTAGTTTTGGTATGTTGGGGATATCATTATTGCCGAACCCAATGCCTACATTGCATTTGCAGGTAAAAGAGTAATTGGAACAAACATTGAATAAAACAGTACCTGAAGGTTCACAAGCAGCTGAATACTTATTCGAGAAGGGTTTATTCGACCCAATTGTACCACGTAATCTTTAAAAGCGTTCTGAGTGAGTTATTTAAGCTCCACGCCTTTTGAATCAAAAGTCAAGCAAAATCAAGTAGAGCACTAAGTTCAATTATTTTATTTGTGTTTGTAACAAAAAAGTAGTTAGTTTATTGGAATCAAAGTAAATAAGATAATAATGGCGTTTTCTTTGGTGATAGAAGATCTAATTGTAGAAAGAATCAAAACTAAAGTTGAGGATAACTCTTTTTTGACCTATATTCCTGATTACGAATCAAGAAGCTCTTATCACCAAGTTGTGAGTTCTTGCTTTCGTGAAATTAGGAAAATAAAACTAATTTCTTCTTGTCTTAGGTATATAATTTGAAATTGAAATATAGAAAATATAGTTTTGTATCTTTCATCTCCCGAAAAACCATTTTAGCTAAAAATTATGTTGGGTCCGATTCGAACGAATCTTTCGATAATCTGTAAAAACCCTTTTTATTATTATACGTACTCAGTTAGATTTAGATATATAGATACTTAGATCTATACTAAGAATTTCAAATTCTTCAAATTCTATTAATAATAAATATTATCTAATTAGAATTCAAATTCTTAATTTAATTATACTCATTACAAGATATCTTTTATTTATATAATAATAACATATAACAGATACAAATAGTAAATCGAGGTACCCCTTCTATGAACAATTTGAACCTTCCATCTATTTTTGTGCCGTTAGTAGGCCTAGTCTTTCCGGCAATTGCAATGGCTTATTTATTTCTTCATGTTCAAAAAAACAAGATTGTTTAGATCCGCTGGGCCCCAATCTCATCCATTTTTTTGAAAACGTGGACTTGTATCAGAACACGGATATCTATTTATTGGAATATAGTATAACATGTGATTTCCACCGAACATAAAGGAAGAAAAACTCTTATGCCTGCAGAAACATGATATATGGATATATCAATTCTAGCAATTTTAAAATAGATCAGGATCGCTGGATGGCTGGAAATGTAATGGTATAATCTCATGTATATCGATATGTATAGTGGGATCGTATTAAACAAAGAGTATGTTATTATTTTAGATTTAACCAATTTGATGAATTACTCCTAAAGGTTGACATCAAACTAGTGCTAGTTCACCTCAAACTAGTGCTAGTTGATGAGAGTTACTTCGGAAACAAAAAGTAAAGTCAAATTTCTCTGGGGTATTATCTCAATTCCAATAAAATGCAATCGGGTAAGTATGACTTGGCGATCAGAACATATATGGATAGAACTTATAACGGGGTCTCGAAAATAAGTAATTTATGCTGGGCCTTTATCCTTTTTTTAGGTTCATTAGGCTTCTTATTATTTGGAACTTCCAGTTATCTTGGTAGAAATTTGATATCTTTTTTTCCGCCTCAGCAAATCATTTTTTGTCCACAAGGAATCGTGATGTCTTTCTACGGAATTGCGGGTCTCTTTATTAGCTCTTATTTGTGGTGCACAATTTCCTGGAATGTAGGTAGTGGTTATGATCGATCTGATAGAAAGGAAGGAATAGTCTGTATTTTTCGTTGGGGATTTCTCTGGGCAAAATCGTCGCATATTCCTCCGATTCCTTATAAAGATATTCAGTCCAAGGAATAGAAGTTAAAGAGGGCATTATACTGTCGTGTTCCTTATATGGACATCCGAGGCCAGGGGTCCATTCCTTGACCCGTACTCGATGAGAATTTGACTCCACGAGAAATTGAACAAAAGGCTGCTGAAGTAGCCTATTTCTTGTGTACCAATTGAAGTATTTTTGAGAAATTGAGAATCAGAACGTTCATTCAATTAAAGAAAACGTATATAAACATAAAACGAAACTCTTTTTATGGTCTTTATGCGTATGCAAACCCACGCAATTCAATAACAAATAAAAATTATTCGAAATTAAATAATCCATCTCTAGATGGCAAATCATTTCGAAATCAAGAAATTTTTTTGAGTTCAATATTTGTTGGAATTGACATTTTAGATCCAGATAGATCGTATCTTGTACCCGAAATTCTTTCTTTTGTATTCTTTAATGACCAACAATTGAATTTCTTAATTAAATAATGAGACTCGCCAATTTATCCTTTGCCAGTCATTTTTTTTTTATCATCGCAATATCTTTCCCTCAATTATTCTATTTGACATATTTTGATAGCAAAGGAGTTCTTTCGTCTCAAAATATGAATAATATTCATTACTTAAAGTGGTTCTTTCGATCATTCATCGAAAGGAGACACTTGATTTCGAATTTGACCAATTGAGATATCAGGAAACAATATTCTTAATTTCTTCATTCGAAGTGAATTCTTAGCCTATTTCTGTATTCTTTCTAGATTCAAAGAATAACCACAAAAATCACAAAGAAAATAGATTCATGTCTGGATACCTTGTAAGGTGGCAAACTCATGTGTGTAAGAAATATTGTCGCATAGAGTGTACGAATGGGTTGATTAACACCACAGATGAAAAATGGCAAAAAAAAAGAAAGATCACTCCTATTTTCATCTTGCATCTATAGTACTCTTGCCCTGGTGGATTTCTTTCTCAGTTAATAAATGTCTGGAATCTGGGGTTACTAATTGGTGGAATACTGGGCAATCCGAAATTTTTGGGAATAATATTCAAGAAAAGAGTCTTCTAGAAAATTCATAGAATTAGAGGAACCTCTTCTTGACGAAATGATCAAGGAATACTGAAACACATCTCGAAGAGTTTGGGATAGAATCCATAAAGAAAACGATCCAATTAATCAAGATACAAAATGAGAATCGTATCCATACGATTTCGCACTCCCTCTCGACAAATATCATCTGTTTTATTATTCTAAGCGGGTATTCACTTTGGGTAATAAAAAACTTGTAATTCTAACTCTTGGGTCAGAATTCCTATATAACTTAAGTGACACAGTAAAATCTTTTTTCATTCTTTTTATTAACTGATTTATGTATCGGATTCCATTCACCCCACGGTTGGGAATTACTGATTGGCTCTATCTATAAAGATTTTGGATTTGTTCATAATGATCAAATTTCATAGCTATCTTGTTTCCACCTTTCCAGTCATTCTCGATACAATTTTTAAATATTTGATTTTCCGTTATTTAAATCGTCTAAGTCTCCTGTCACTTGTAGTTATTTATTATTCAATGAATGACTGATAAAGGATTCATTGATATTAATCTAATCCAATTAGAATGCTTGGTACTTTGTAGTTGTACATAAGCAAAGTATTGAAAATCGTATTTACTCTTTCCATTTCTAACCATCGGGAAGATTCATCTTAGATTATTCCAGCAAATAGCAGAATCGTGGCTAGGGAACTATACTAAAGGACCTACCCAATTTATTGTAGAAATTTTCGCGATCAATGATTGGACCATGCAAACTAGAAATTCTTTTTCTTGGCTAAAGAAACAGATTACTCGATCTATTTCCGTATCGCTCAAGATATATCTTAACTCGACATCCATTTCAAGTGCATATCCCATTTTTTGCACAGCAGGGTTATGAAAATCCACGAGAAGCGACTGGGCGGATTGTATGTGCCAATTGCCATTTAGCTAATAAGCCCGTGGAGATTGAGGTTCCACAAGCGGTACTTCCTGGATACTGTATTTGAAGCAGTTGTTCGAATTCTCATGATATGCAACTGAAACAGGTTCTTGCTAATGGTAAAAAGGGGGGTTGAACGTGGGGGCTGTTCTTATATTACCGGAGGGGTTTCGAATTGGCTCCTCCTGATCGTATTTCCCGAGATGAAAGAAAAGATTGGCAATTTGTCTTTTCAGAGCTATCGCCCCAATAAAAAAAATATTCTTGTGGTAGGCCCTGTCCCTGGTAAAAAATAGTGAAATAACCTTTCCTAATTTTCCTTTCGGACCCTGCTACTAAGAAGGATGTTCACTTCTTAAAATATCCTATATATACGTAGGCGGGAACAGGGGAAGGGGTCAGATTTATCCCGACGGCAGCAAGAGTAACAATACAGTTTATAATGCTACAGCAGCAGGTATAGTAAGCAAAATCATACGAAAAGAAAAAGGTGGATATGAGATAACCATAACGGATGTGTCGGAGGAACGTCAAGTGGTTGATATTATCCCTCCCGGACCAGAACTTCTTGTTTCCGAGGGCGAATCTATCAAATTTGATCAACCATTAACGAGTAATCCTAATGTAGGGGATTTGGTCAGGGAGATGCAGAAATAGTACTTCAAGATCCATTACGTGTCCAAGGACTTTGTTCTTCTTGGCATCTGTTATTTTGGCACAAATCTTTTGGTTCTTAAAAAGAAACAGTTCGAGAAGGTTCAATTGGCCGAAATGAATTTCTAGATTCGCAGATTGATCGATATCAAGTTCGTAAAAAGAACCAAATTCTTGTTGGCGATTATTTTATGATCAAAAAAATTAAATTATGAAAATCCTTTGTCTTATTTATACTCTTCTTCAAAATCTACATACTATGTGGTACAAGGGATTCCCAGCATCTCGTAGAAAAAGAGTATGTAATGTAGAATTTGAAGAAGAGTATTTGACTCATTAGTTTTGATTTCTGCTTTTTTTTTTTTTAATTGGAGTAGTGTGACTATGTTACTACGTGACAGATTTCACTGCCATAAGACGTATCAATAGTTTTCTATTCTAAATAGAAAGAAAGTCAAATTTGTTCAAATACTAGACATAAGGAAGCGGGGGATAAAATGCGGGGAAGAAAATTCTAGGAGGGATTATTTGTTCTTCCAGTCTTCGACACAAGAAAGGGGTGTAGAAAACTTTTTCCTTTTTTGTGTCGAAACGAAAGAGTAATGATTCTTGATCCTGTTTGTTAAAAATTCCTAGTCTTGGTTTCTATTTTTCCTTTTCCAGATGTATCAGAAACCTTTTACCCCTACACCCACCCCCTTTACGTATAATATACGAAGTGGTGGACAAACAAAAAAGAGAGGAAATTTTATTAATTAAATAAAACTTCTTCTAATATATTATAGCACAGCTAAGAAATTGAGTGATTCCTTCTTTCTTCCAACTTTGAAAGTACCGATAGATACTATCATATAAAAAGAGGAAGTGGTCTGAATAAATCAATGAAGTTAATTTTTCAAAAACATGATCATAAAAATGTAGTTTTTGAAAAGAAAAAGAAATCCATTTTATCATTTAGACGAAAAAAATATTATGATTCTTAAGAACTCAACGGGCCCTTCCCCTTCGAATCAAACAAACAAAGAAGGGAATCCCGTTGAGTTCTACGCTTCATGTTGATACAACTCAATTCATTCGATTACTACAGGGATGAACCCAACGGAATATGAACCATAAAGAAAATACCTATTAAACCGATTACAAGAATACAGCTACAGTACCTATTATCCAAAGAGGAATCCTTCCAGTAGTATCGGCCATTTACCCCACTTCCTCCAGATTTCATCAAGTGGTCATGCTAGAGACATAAACAGTCATGGATAATTAAATTATGAGATCCTTCCGAATGAGCTAAGAGAATTTTATTTATTCTCTTTTGTTTTCTTAATTGAAGAAATAATTGGAAAATAAAACAGCAAGTACAAAATGAGTAATAACCCCCAGTAGAGACTGGTACGATTCAATTCAACATTTTGTTCGTTCGGGTTTGATTGTGTCGTAGCTCTATAATTCGGATTAAGTTTATCGTTGGATGAACTGCATTGCTGATATTGATCCCAAAAAAAGACGGTAGGTACAGCTAGGCCGTGAACAGTCAACCATCGTACTGTAAAAATTGGATAGGTTCGATCTATAGTCATTAGGCCTCCTAAAACGATCTACTAAATTGTCGAGTTGTTCCAAAGGATCAAAACAACCAGTTATTAATGGAATTCCTTGTCGGCTCTCTGTAAAGTACTCGTTTGGCCGATGGCTTCCAAACACATCATAAGCTAAACCGGTGCTGACAAATAACCAACCCGCAATGAATAGGGAAGGTATAGTAATGCTATGAATGACCCAGTATCGAACACTGGTAATAATATCACAACGAACGTTCTCCTTGTGCTTCCAGACATGCTGAGCTCCACATATTCTTGTACAGTCAAAGAAGATCGATTCCGTAAAAGATGAGATCAGTAAATGACAATTCACTGAAATTTCATCTTTGTGAGATCGTCAATATTGTACCGAGGGCGTCTTTAGAGTATACCGGAATCAGTATAGCTATCCTTCTTCTGACACAGCAACGCAATTTGAATTAGTATCAAAAGTAAGTACTAAATAATTTCTTTTTTCCTTTACTTGTTGATGTAAAATCTCTTCCATTCAATAGAAAATTTTTCAATTCAACGAAAGAGATCTCATATTCCCACAATTTAAGTAGATGCGATATAGAAATTCTCTTTCGTAGTTGTGGGCTTGTTTGTTGTTGGAATCCTTTTTTAAAGAAAAAGTTAATGGTCGAGTAAGAAATAAGAGTAGTAGATCATGGCCCGATGAAAGAAAATAGAATAATTGGAATCCATAGTTGTGATGCATTGTTGTGGATCTCGATCCAAAGGTTCTTTCTTGATCTAGCTACAAGGATGGGGCAGTATGGAAAGATAAAATGGGGAACCTAATAGAAATTACTAGTTTTAGAATCTAGTTGGACAAAAAAAAGATTTTTCAAGCGATTGTGTGATAACTTTTTCTTCTTCTCCATCATTCAATATTTGAATTAATATATTATTTTTTTTATTTTTTTTAGTTTTTTTATATTTTTTAAAAGAAAAAGTTTTATAAGGTAATGTTCGCTTTAAAATCAAACACGATTCGACGCTAACTAACAGAATCTAAGAAATGATCAAATTCGAAAATCATTTATATTTTTATTCTATAAAATTAAAGTTTCATTTTTGAATGAAGTTAGACGATACAGCTCTTATTAGTTTAATAGTTTACCCAAGAGTTACCGGTTGATTGGAATTGCGGGATGGATAGATGTTACAGATGCTGAATCAATTTCTTTTATATGTCTGGCACTTTATCTTTGTTAGTGCTGTCTGCCTATAATGATAGAGATCAAAACTTTTCATTCAACTTATTCTTTCAATTGAAATTGAGATTTTTGTCTACCCTCCTATTTTATTTTGCAAAATTTGAAACTTAGGTAAGTGCTTTTTAAACATATGTATAAAAAGAACATATTTCATTAAATTTATCCCCTTCATGCTTACTATAACTAGTTATTTCGGTTTTCTATTAGCGGCTTTAACTATAACCTCAGCTCTATTTATTGGTCTGAGCAAGATACGACTTATTTAAACTAAATATTTAAAATGAACAATTCATAAAAAGAAATCCTTCTATGGGATTGCGTGTATTCTATATTTACTTATTGCTAACAATTGTCAATTCTTGTTCATTGTCATTGAGATTCATGTCAATTCGGATTAATATTTAGGTATCGATATTACCTCTTTTTTTTCCTTTCAAACAACTAAAAATGATTGAAGTTTTTCTATTTGGAATACGTTAGGTCTAATTCCTATTACTTTGGCTGGATTATTCGTAACTGCATATTTACAATATAGGCGTGGTGATCAGTTGGACCTTGATTAACTAAGTATAACATCTTGATTGACCTCCTTTCTTTAATTCACAGGCACAGGAGGTCAAATTCCGATTGTTGTGAAAGTTACTGAATGAATCTATTTTTGTTCTAATTCGATTCAGAAGAAATCACGCTCTGTAGGATTTGAACCTACGCATTATCGGGTTTTGGAGACCCACGTTCTACCGAACTGAACTAAGAGCGCTTTCTTATCAGAATAGATAAGACTGTAAACAAAAGGACTCTTTTCATAACCCCAATACATTTTGTATGCATATACTAGAATAGCATGATCAAAATCAAAGATTGTGAATCCAATTTGAAGCGATCTCAATTGATCTCTCGTTACTGCTCCTTGAGCAGTAATAGGTAGGGGATGACAGGATTTGAACCCGTGACATTTTGTACCCAAAACAAACGCGCTACCGAAGCTGCGCCACTTCCCTTCAATTGTTCCACAGTGTAATTGTAGAGAATTCTCGTCTTGTTTTCCTACATGGTTATTTCCTCCATTGATATATACAAATTTTAGGCTCATTTCTGTCTTTTTGGTCTCATTTAACATATAATAGTAAAGGGAAAAGACTTCTCTTATAGATTATATAGAAAATACTTATATACAATTATATACAAAATATATAAATACAGAACCCGTCGTAAAAATAAATTAGTATTTTCGGAAATTCTCGGTAAGAAAGAAGGGGATGTATTTTTTTTTTCTGTTTTAAGAAAAGGAAAATCTTATTTCCCGAATTATTGTACATTTCAATTTGAATTAGGAATTCTGTGTCCAACTCTAAGCAGCCTGTAACTACATATGCATCTGATCATATATGTATTATCTATTCCAACAAATAATACAAAAGAAGGAGGTTTTTCAATGCGAGATCTAAAAACATATCTCTCTGTGGCACCCAGTACTACGCTATGGTTCTCGGGGGCTTTAGCAGGTCTATTGATAGAGATTAATCGTTTTTTCCCGGATGCGTTGACATTCCCCTTTTTTTTCATTCTAGTTATTGTCATGGGAAGGAATGAAGAAAATTAGAGATCCAATCAAATATTGGTGATGAATCCCTTTCCCTCTTTTCTCTTCTTTTTTCCTTTTTAGAATAAGGGAGGAAAGAGAAAGAATAAAAAAGTGGATTCAACATTCGGGCTCAAGTTCGAATTAACTGAATATTAATCATAGAGGAATAAATAGGGTCTAGGGCAAGAGTATTATACAAGATACTTAAATGATTACTTCAATTTGAAATATACTTTAGAAAAATCGTTGTATTTTACTAAGACTTTGCTTTACTATTACTTTATTGTTCTTGATTTTAATCTTTTACTTTTAGAGTTGGATTAAGTTAGTAACTTTATTTTATCCTTTTCGTTTTGAATCGAAAATAGAAGAGTTGAGTAAATCGAAAATCCAAAGGAGGTTCATGGCCAAGGGAAAGATGTCCGAGGCAACGGCAGGATTGAATGTACTAGTTGTGTCCGAAACAGTGTTGATAAGGTATCAAGAGGTATTTCCAGATATATTACTCAAAAGAACCGGCACAATACGCCTAATCGATTAGAATTGAAAAATTCTGTCCCTATTGTTACAAACATACGATTCATGGGGAGATAAAGAAATAGAGCGAACCAAGTACCTGTGTCTTACCCTTTCAAGGAAGGGCAAAAATGACATTATATACATAAATATATTTAAATAGAAAATAAACAAATCATTTTTTTTAAAAAAAATCCTATTTGGGGTGATTTAAATGAATTAGAATTAAGAAATAGGATTTTAGGGATAAGGAATAAATTAAACAAACAAACCATGGATAAATCCAAGCGACCTTTTCTTAAATTCAAGCGATCTTTTCGTAGGCGTTTGCCCCCGATTCAATCGGGGATCGAATTGATTATAGAAACATGAGTTTAATTAGTCGATTTATTAGTGAACAAGGAAAAATATTATCAAGACGAGTGAATAGATTGTCCTTGAAACAACAACGATTAATTACTCTTGCTATAAAACAAGCTCGTATTTTATCTTGTTACCTTTTCTTAATAATGAGAAACAATTTGAAAGAACCGAGTCGACCGCTAGAACTACTGGTTTTAAAGTCCGAAATAAATAGGCTTACTTTTTCTTCACTTGAATCATAATTACAAGAATCTAGATTTGAGTGAATCTAGATTTTAGTATCGTGTCGTAAGAAAAAAATGAATCGGAAAAAAAGAAATCTTTTTTTATTGAATTGAACGTGTCTAATATTCATTTTGACTACTTTAGCATATTTTCTCATACTAATGTCTACTTCTACCTTCCCGGAGTTCATTCTCCGGGGAACTCCATTTAAATTATTCTGGTGGATTCTTTCCAATCTACTTCCTTTATGATTTCGTTCGAAATCATATAAAGACAATTCCTATTTGATATAGCTATTTGTGCAAGTATTTTACGGTTAAGAAGCAACTGTTTCTTGTACAGATCGTGTATTAATCTACTATAACTATAGGATACTTTCGCGAATTACTGCGTTTATCCGAGTGATCCACAAACGACGAAAATCTCTCTTTTTCCTATCCCTATCCCGATGAGCCAAACTAAGCTCTTATTTTCTGTTGAGTAATAGTTCTAGTAAGCCTTGAATGAGCCCCTCGAAAGCTTGATGCAAATAAACGAATTTTTGTTCTACGCCCGAGCTATATATCCTCGTTTAATTCTGGTCATTGAATAAATGAAACTTTGACGAATAACTAATCGATTGCCTTTCTTTCAGTTATTCTTTTCCCCTTCCTAGTCTATTAATAACAAAACTGATTTTTCCAATGTATAAAATCAAAATTCCAATGGCGTTGGCTACTCTAACCTTCCCGACCACGATTTTTTCTTTTTTTTTAGGTATTTCACTGCGAAATAAGAAATTGTATTTTCCTAGGTATCAAAAAGCTAGTAAATAAAAGAAATCAAAAAAGAAATCAAAATAGTGGGTTCATTCGTTTCTATGGTTACTTCTTAAACGGTGAGGTCTTCTCTATACACCGGAGCCTTTAATTTATACTTTAATTTAATATTTAATCAACTAATTGATGTTATTGGGAACTTGTATAGTTCACACGCTTTGGCTCTACCCATGAATTATCCAGTAATAGGTCTTTCACAATCAGATCTACCTATACAGTAACGGTATTTAATTATGAAAGTTTGCTAGGTAGCTGACCCTCTGAACTGTTCTTGCCAGATTGGGGGCCTACCTAATCTTTATGTTTTATGCTTTTTAAATAAGATTTCCTCCGCTTAATGGATAATCATTTGTTACCAATGGAGAATTTCTTATCATCTTAAATTCAGGATTGGATTTACACCAACGGAAACCATAAACTTACAATAATAGAAGGATATGATAGAGTTTTTTTAATAATGAGCTGGAGTTCCTTTTTCCATCCTATCCCATTCACCGGTACTGATCATTGATACTGTAAATGTAGTTTTCTTCTTGGTGCCAGCGCATGATCTAAACGAGTCGCACATACACCCTAGTACATGTTCCTCGACGCTGAGGGCACCCCCGAAGAGCGGGGATTTCGTGACATTTCTGATTGGCTGTCTTGTATTTCTAATAAGTTGTTTAATAGTTGGCATGTTGAATCGTATACATAATATGATGGGTTGGTTTAGATTGATCCTAACCGAATGATGATGAATTACTCTATTTAATAGAATATTCAATTCGAAGATAAAATCTCAAATCACAGATTTGCGGGAAATCCATGTTATTTTCATTGAACCGCTACAAGATCAACAATTCCATAAGCTTGGGCTTCTGTTGCTGACATAAAACATCTCTTCCAGATCTTCGGATACAAACCCATAAGGGTTTGCCTGTTCTTGTACATAAACCCTGTGAGGGTTTCACGCAGTTTCAGCAGTTCTGCCGCTTCCAGGATAAATTCACCTACTTGTGCCCGATAATAACCAGTACCAGGTTGATGCATCATTACCCTGATGATATAACAAAAGAAAAGCTTCCCTATCTCGCATGATAAAGCAAAGAGAAAAGAAAGATAAAGAATAGAAAAAAAAAGATAGAATTGAACAACCGTACAGGCATCTTTTGTGCATACGGCTCTACAAGAAAATTGGACTTCCTCCTTTCTATTGAAGAAAGAGAAAACTAGAATCTATCAGACTCAGATGGGTAAATAATCAAATTGCCATCCTTCCTTTCGTGAGTTAAAAATACTATGATGGTTCCGTTGTTTATATGTTTATTTTTTTCTTTTTTGTCTGTGATTCAGCAATCCTGTAAAGTTTCTTTTAATCCGATCAAATAAGGAAAAAATCTTTTTTTTTTTTTTTCGTACTCTTTCATAACATAAATATTGTTAAGAACTCTCCGGCATGAAACCAAAAAGTTTGTGACGCTGAACTGAACTCCCGATAGATAAGAAAAATCGGAAATACCCCTTATCTCATACTACTCTCTCGATACAGAATCTAATGTTTTGAAAAAAAAACATACAAAAATTTCTCATATCGAATTCGAAGTGCCATGCTATTTTTACTTAGTATTCATATGGCGAAGGCATAGTCTTCCTTTTTCTCTCAAATAAAAAACCCATTGGTGGCGCCAAGCGTGAGGGAATGCTCTACGTTTGGTAATTTCTCCTCCGACCAGGATAAAAGATCCCATTGAAGCGGCTAATCCTATGCATACTGTATGGACATCTGGTCGCACAAATTGTATAGTATCATAAATGGCCACTCCAGGTAGTACCCAGCCCCCAGGAGAGTTTATAACAAATACAGCTCTCTTTGGTCTCATCCCCTCGATACTGAGATATACCATAAGAAATAATAAGTTGATTCGAAAGCTCGCTAGTAATCCCTTGGCCTAAAAAAAGTAATCTTTCTCGATAAAGTCGGGTGATTAGGGTAAAATTGTATCCCTTAGGAACCGTACATGCGCCTTTGATGCATACGGTTCAAAAAAATTGTGAATCAATGTATAGATTCCAGTCCTCTTTCTTTTTTTTTTCTAGAAAGGTTCTTTTTTACTTCTAACGAAAGGGCTGTTCTTCGATTTTTCAATAAAGACGAGTTTTGATTCCTTTTTTATATTTTCGATTTTCCATTATAAAATTAGAAGTTATAAGGAAAGGGTCATTAAACTTATCGAATTAACTTCTCCTTGATGTATTTCTCATTGAGATTTAATCCAAACCGCGATGGTATTTTCTGTTCCTGGAATGGGTCTGTTTCATCTTTTTAGGTTTGCAGCTCTACCCGGGTAAAGATCCGCCCGATTTGGATTTGTACATAAAGGCCAAATGCTCCCATTACCATTTCTTTTTTTATTTTCTTTTTTTTTCAATCCATTTTATACAAGTATTTATTAGAGTTGAGATAACTTTGCTTGACAATTAGATCTTCTTTTTCCAAAGAAAAATAGGAATAGCAATCATAGATATCTTACCAATCCAATTGGGTTTTTCTAAACGGAGCCTGGACATCATATTTTTTAGTCCAACCAAGCCAACCATAAATTATTCTAATTGATAATAGTAATATGAATCCCCTCAAAAATGGATCTAATTGCACTTCACGCTCCAAATTTTGATGATTTAATTTATCTTTCTCTGGCGAAACGGGGGATATCTCGATCGGGGGAGAGAACGGGGAAATACCATATGACCCAATATATCTGACAAGTCGCACTATATGTCAACCCAAGATGACTCTTCCTCTCCCGGAGTTCGGAAAGGAACTTTTTGGAACACCAATAGGCATTAACAAAGAAAGAACGAAATACTATATTTCACTTTGAGGTGGAAACGTAACAATTTTTTTTATTGTCTTTATAATATTCGTATTGGTTTCTATCGTATTTATTTTATCCATAGATTCTAAAAATTCATAAAGAAAGACAGAATGAATAAACTCAAATTATTACGAATAGGTCTTTCTAATGATAAATAAGTATGGACTCATTCGCTCATAGAAAATGGGATCAACTCCCCCATTGCGGATTGGTACTTATCGAGTATAGAATAAATCTGCTTCTCTTTGTTCCTACGAACAGAATTGTTCCATTATTAATAACAGGAATAGAACACCCTTGTTCGGAAATAATCGACTGAACAAGAGTGGTCCATAGGATAGTCATATAGTCTTTTCCAATGCAATAAAGTTACGTAGTGTCCATTTATCTTTGATATAAGGGGTATTTCCATGGGTTTGCCTTTGTATCGTGTTCATACCGTTGTATTGAATGATCCCGGTCGGTTGCTTTCTGTTCATATAATGCATACAGCTCTGTTGCTGGTTGGGCCGGTTCGATGGCTCTGCTGGTATGAATTAGCGGTTTTTGATCCTTCTGATCCTGTTCTTGATCCAATGTGGAGACAGGGTATGTTCGTTATACCCTTCATGACTCGTTTAGGAATAACCAATTCATGGGGCGGTTGGAGTATCACAGGGGGACTGTAACGAATCCGGGTATTTGGAGTTACGAAGGTGTAGCTGGAGCACATATTGTGTTTTCTGGCTTATGCTTTTTGGCAGCTATCTGGCATTGGGTGTATTGGGATCTAGAAATATTTTGTGATGAACGTACAGGAAAACCTCTTTGGATTTACCAAAGATCTTTGGAATTCATTTATTTCTATCAGGGGTGGCTTACTTTGGTTTTGGTGCATTTCATGTAACAGGCTTGTATGGTCCCGGAATATGGGTGTCCGATCCTTATGGACTAACGGGAAAAGTACAACCTGTAAATCCAGCGTGGGGTGTGGAAGGTTTGATCCGTTTGTTCCAGGAGGAATAATAGCCTCCTCACTCATATTGCAGCAGGAACATTGGGCATATAGCGGGCCTATTCATCTTAGCGTCCGTCCGCCACAATGTCTATACAAAGGATTGCGCATGGGAAATATTGAAACCGTACTTTCCAGTAGTATCGCTGCTGTCTTTTTTGCGTTTTTGTTGTTGCCGGAACTATGTGGTATGGTTCGGCAACTACCCCGATTGAATTATTTGGGCCCACTCGTTATCAATGGGATCAGGGGTACTTCCCAGCAAGAAATATATCGAAGAGTTAGTGCTGGGCTAGCAGAAAATCAAAGTTTATCAGAAGCCTGGTCTAAAATTCCTGGAAAATTAGCTTTTTATGATTACATCGGCAATAATCCGGCAAATGGAGGATTATTCCCGAGCAGGTTCAATGGATAACGGGGATGGAATAGCGGTTGATGGGTTAGGTCACCCTATCTTTAGAGATAAAGAAGGGCGTGAACTTTTTGTACGTCGTATGCCTACTTTTTTGAAACATTTCCGGTCGTTTTGGTAGACGGCGATGGAATTGTTAGGAGCCGATGTTCCTTTTAGAAGGGCAGAATCGAAGTATAAGTTGAACAAGAGGTAACTGTTGAGTTCTACGGCGGTGAACTCAACGGCGTCAGTTATAGTGATCCTGCTACTGTGAAAAATATGCTAGACGTGCTCAATTGGGTGAAATTTTCGAAGATCTAGATCGTGCTACTTTGAAATCCGAAGGTGTTTTTCGTAGCAGTCCAAGGGGTTGGTTTACTTTGGGCATGCTTCGTTTGCTTTGCTCTTTCTTCTTCGGACACATTTGGCATGGTGCTAGAACCTTGTTCAGAGAGCGCTGGCTGGTATTGACCCAGATTTAGATGCTCAAGTCGAATTTGGAGCATTCCAAAACTTGGAGATCCAACTACAAAAGACAGGCAGCCTGGATACAACAGTGCTTTGGCATCTTTCTTTCTGCCCTTATTTTCTTTCTTTACTTTTATTGACATAGGTATCAGGAAATCTTTATTTAAATCAACTCTGCTTTACTCTTGTTCGTTCTTTATCTGGAAGATGATAAACAAAAAGAAAATAAAAAGAAACAAACAGGTATGAAAGCTATAATTGTAAACCACGATCGAATCTATGGAAGCATTGGTTTATACATTCCTCTTAGTCTCGACTCTAGGGATAATTTTTTCTGCCATCTTTTTTCGAGATAACCGCCTAAAGTTCCAACTAAAAAGAACTAAAAAGGTGAAATAATTTTTCATTATCTCAGTTGAAGTACTGAGCCTCCCGATATCGGGAGGTACTCAGTACTTCAACTAGTCTCCATGTTCCTCGAATGGATCTCTTAGTTGTTGAGAAGGTTGCCCAAAAGCGGTATATAAGGCGTACCCAGTAAACTTACAAGTAAAACCAGATATAAAGATGGCGACTAGGTTGCTGTTTCCCCATTCTTATCATATTTATATAATTTCAAGACCCTAATGGATCTATGATAGATCGTTTATTTACAACGGAATGGTATACAAAGTCAACAGATCTCAATGAATACAATAGGATTTATGGCTACAATAAACTGTTGAGAACAGTTCTAGATCTGGTCCAAGACGAACTGCAGTAGGAGATTTATTAAAACCATTGAATTCGGAATATGGTAAAGTAGCTCCTGGGTGGGGAACGACTCCTTTGATGGGTGTCGCAATGGCCTTATTTGCGGTATTTCTATCTATTATTTTGGAGATTTATAATTCTTCCGTTTTATTGGATGGAATTTCAATGAATTAGATTTATAAGAACCGCAAAGTGCTTGCTTTTGAGTCCAAAATGAATCATTTAGAGCCCCGATTTCGAGTCCATTCTATTTTCTTTTGGTAGTTCGATCGTGGAATTTCTTTGTTTCTGTATTTCCGAGTATGAGTGTGTGGTTATAATTGCTCCTATTGATAGTACAGAGAATGGTTCTGTCATCTTGATAGAGATGGTTCTACTTCGTCAGATATTTATTCTAATATTTGGAACACGAAATAGATTACAGTATTTGAACTATGATTCATACTTAATATTCAGACCAAAACTGGGCTCCAAAATTTTCAAACAAAGAATTCGAATTTCTAAATCGAAAGATTCTTTTCTTTCAACCCTATTTATATTTTGACCAAAAGCAAAACCTTTCTTTGAATTTTTAGTCATTCTATTTATTCAGGGAATAAGTGATGATCCGAGGATTCTTACTCAGGAATCCTTGATTTGATTTAGGTTAGTTTTTTATTGAATGAATTATCGTGGTTCTAGTATGAATCTGAGGTTTTAATCGATTCATAGGGTCTTAACAAGAGAATTCCTATCAATAATAAAGAAACAAATAATAAAAGCCATATTCCACAAAAACAAATTATAGAAAAGAGAATCTGGGAGGCCCATAAGTATCAAAAGAAAGATAAAGACGACTGGTGCCAACTTGATATTTTGGTATTATCGCCACAAAGTAGAGCCTTTCGGATTTTCTAGAGAAGATGGGATCAGAACTTAAGAAATTGAAAACTTTCTATTCCATATCCGTTGCACCTAGTATTTGGGTGTTTTTGCTTGAGCTGTACGAGATGAAAGTCTCATATAATGGTTCTCAGGGAGGGGGAGTTCCGCCTATCTCAATAAAGTATATGATTGGTTCGAAGAAGTGAGATTCAAGCAATTGCGGATGATATAACTAGTAAATACGTTCCTCCCCACGTCAATATATTTTATTGTTTAGGGGGAATTACGCTTACTTGTTTTTTAGTACAAGTAGCTACTGGGTTTGCTATGACTTTTTACTATGTCCGACCGTTACTGAGGCTTTTGCTTCTGTTCAATACATAATGACTGAAGCCAACTTTGGTTGGTTAATCCGATCGTCTATCGATGGTCGGCAAGTATGATGGTCCTAATGATGATCCTGCATGTATTTCGTGTGTATCTCACCGGCGGATTTAAAAATCCTCGCGAATTGACTTGGGTTACAGGTGTGGTTCTGGCTGTATTAACCGCACTTTGGCGTAACAGGTTATTCCTTACCCGGGACCAAATTGGTTATTGCTATAACAGGTGTCCCTGACGCTATTCCTGTAATAGGATCACCTTTGGTCGAATTATTGCGCGGAAGCGCTAGTGTGGGACAATCTACTTTGACTCGTTTTTATAGTTTACACACTTTTGTATTGCCGTCTACTGCCGTATTTATGTTAATGCACTTTCCAATGATACGTAAACAAGGTATTTCTGGGCCTTTATAGAGAAAAGAAAAATATATCCTAAATATTTGTAATCAATCATTTATCACTTGGTGGAGGAATATATAGTATTTCATTGCTACAAGTATGGATTATTGAAAATAATAAGACATGGATTTGGATATTTCCCTTTAACTATTCATGTCAACTAAACGGGGGATTAAAGGGAATTTTGTGAAGAGAAAATGGATTATGGGAGTGTGTGACTTGAACTATTGATTGGTCTGTGTAGATATATGCCTGCCACATGGGAATTCACAACCAAATGTGTCTTTGTTCCAATCACCGTGTAAGCCCTATACAGAGGATAGGCTGGTTCGCTTAAAGAGAATCTTTTCTATGATCAGGTCCGAATCATGCTGTACATGAGCAGGCTCCGTAAGATCCAGTATAAGTGAACTAGATAAAACGGAATCAAGATTCCGTTTTATCTAGTTCACTTATAAGATTTAATAGTATGTAAATGTATTCATTTCCTCTGCATTTGCATTGACACGATCAATACTACTATCGGAGTGAAACAAGGGATCTAAAGAAGAAGAGAGGCTAGACTATATTAGTAACAAGCAAACCTTTGTATGTATCTACAAACATTTTGGAGATAAATACCAATTAGAAGGTCTGAGACGACCCAGAAAGCACGTGATCATATCATGATCTGATTTGTAAGCCTACTTGGGTCTTGAGTATTTACTTGTAAGAATGGAATTCTTTGTTTTGTAATGGCTAGTTGCAACTCCATAAAAAAGAATTCCGTCAAATTTTTCTTACATTGAACCATTCCTATATCATATATGTTTATGTGTAAATACAGGTACCATATATATATTTTATATGGATATATGGATTCATTTGGTTCTTTTTATTCTTGCTCGAGCTGGATGATTAAAAATTATCATGTCTAGTTCCCTCGGGGATGGATCTATAAGAATTCACCTATCCCAATAACAAAAAAACCTGACTTGAATGATCCTGTACTAAGAGCCAAATTACAAAGGTATGGGTCATAATTATTATGGAGAGCCTGCATGGCCCAATGTGATCTTTATATATTTTTCCAGTAGTAATTCTAGGTACTATTGCATACGTAGGCTTAGCTGCGAGAACCATCAATGATTGGTGAACCGGCAGATCCATTTGCAACCCCTTTGGAAATCTTACCTGAATGGTATTTCTTTCCTGTATTTCAAATACTTCATACAGTGCCCAATAAATTTATTGGGAGTTCTTTAATGGTTTCAGTACCTGCTGGATTATTAACAGTACCTTTGAATGTTAATAAATTCCAAAATCCATTTCGCCGTCCAGTAGCGACGACTGTCTTTTTGATTGGTACCGCAGTCGCCTTTGGTTGGGCATTGGTGCAACATTACTCATTGATAATCCCTAACTTTAGGTCTTTTTTAAATTTTTGAATTGATTCAATTGTGAAATAACACGACATGTGTATCTAGGGAATAGTTTCTTCAAAGCGAATTCTCCTAGATATTATTATATTCAATTTCATTCTGAATTTATTTCTAATATATGATATATTACTCAGTAAGTAAAAGATTTTCAATCTATTTTCACTAAGTAAGTCCAATAGATTTAAAACATATTTTTTGCTAAATCAATTACGAAATATTTTTCTAAATGCCCCAATATCTGTTTTATATCTTCGCTACGAAAATGTTCAATTTTCATAAGATCTTCTTGGCTGTTATTCAAAAGGTCCAATAATGTATATATATTGGACATTTTGAGGCAATTATAGATCCTGGAAGGCAATTCTGATTGGTCAATAAAAATCGATTTCAATGCTATTTTTTTTTTGTTTTTATGAGTTTAGCCAATTTATCATGAAAGGTAAAAGGGGATAAAGGAACTGTGTGTTGATTGTCCTGTAAATATAAGTTGTCTTCCTCCACATGTAAAAAGGGAATAAATAAATCAATTAAATTTCGGGATGCTTCATGAAGTGCTTCTTTCGGAGTTAAACTTCCGTTTGTCCATATTTCGATAAAAGTATCTCTTGTTTTTCATTCCCATTCCCATAAGAATGAATACTATGATTCGCGTTTCGAACAGGCATGAATACAGCATCTATAGGATAAATCTCCATCTTGAAAGTTATGTGGCGTTTTATAAGATATCCACGATTTCTCTCTATTTGTAATCTAATACAAAATCAATTGGTTCCGTTAAACTAGCTATATGTTGTGTATTATCAACGATTTCTACATAAGGCGGTAAGAGATGATATCTTGAGCAGTTACATATCCGGTGGACCCTTGAAACAAATATACGCGTCAGAAGTTCCATATAGATTACTTCTCAATACAATTCTTTCAAATTCATTAAAATTTCGCGTACCGACTTGAATGCCCGTTATGGTAGAATACCTATGTGGTACTTTCAGATTTCCTACACGTGTGATACACGTTCCTTCTATTTCTCCAAGTAAAGCTCTTCGCATCGCAATGCCTATTGTGTCGGCTTGGCCTTTCATAAGTGGAGACAGAATAAAGCGTCCATAATAAAGGCGTTTACTGTCTGTTCTTGATTCAACACACTTCCACTGTAGCGTCCGAGAGATACCGTTACTTTCTCTCGAACCATGTACTATTATTATTTGATTAGATCATCGAATCTTTTATTTCTCTTGAGATTTCTTCAATGTTCAGTTCCATACACGTCTTTTTTTCGGAGGTCTACAGCCATTGTGTGGCATAGAGTTACATCTGTACGAAAGTTAATAGTATACCACTTCGACGAATAGCTCGTACTGCTGCATCTCTTCCGAGACCGGGAACCTTTTATCATGACTTCCTGCTCGTTGCATACCTTGGATCCACTACTGATAGCGTTTGCTGCTGTGGTTTGAGCAGCAAACGGTGTTCCTCTTCGTACTCAGAATCCAGAAGTACCAGCGGAGGACCAAGAAACTACCTGACCCCGTACATCTGTAACAGCGACAATGGTATTATTGAAACCTGCTTGAACATGAATAACTCCTTTGGTATTCTACGTGCACCCTTACGTGAACCAATACGTCCATTCCTACGCGAACTAATTTTCGGTATAGCTTTTGCCATATTTACTATTTCCTCGTAAATATGAGTCAGAGATATATGGATATATCCATTTCATGTCAAAACAGATTCTTTATTTGTACATCGGCTCTTCTGGCAAGTCTGATTATCCTTGTCTTTGTTGAGGTCCCGGGTTGGAACAAATTACTATAATTCGTCCCTCGTCTCGGATTAGTCGACATTTTCACAAATTTTACGAACGGAAGCTCTTATTTCTCATATTTCTCATCCCTTACCTTAATTCTGAATCTATTTTGAAGCAAAATAAGTTTCTTGAAATTTTTCATCTCGAATTGTATTTCCACGAAAGGAATGGTTAAGTTGAAAACCTAATCCTTCAAATCTTGGTTGTGAGTCGATAAATTATACGCCCTTTGGTTGAATCATAATGACTTACTTCAATTTTGACTCTATCTCCTGGCAGTATCCGTAGAAAACTATGTCGGATCTTTCCTGAAACAGAATTTCGAATCAGATCTAAACGAACCCGGAACAGACCGTTGGGAAGCGATTCAGTAATTAAAGCTTCATGATTCCATTTTGGTTCTTAAAGTTCACTTGAGGTATCAACTAATGAGAAAGATATTAGACAACCCCTTTTTCTTTTCACAAATTTTCTAAATAGGAAGTTTCGAATCCAATTTGTATATTATAAAGGATTACCAGATATAACACAAAATTTCTCCACCTATTCCTTCTAGTCGAGCCTCGCGGTCTGTCATTATACCTCGAGAAGTAGAAAGAATTACAACTCTATCTACCTAAAATTGGGTGGAATTCGTTGATAATTAGAATAGATTCGTAGACCAGGTCGACTGATTCGTTTTAAATTTAAAATATTTCTATAGCCTTTTCATTCCTTCTATGTCGCAGGGTTAAAACCAAAAAATATTTGTTGTTTTCTCGATGTTTTCTCACGTTTCGATAAAACCCTCTCGTAAAAGTATTTGAACAATATTTTCGGTAATATTAGTAGATGCTATTCGAACCAATTTTTCGATCCATATCAGCATTTCGTATAGAAGTTATTATCTCAGCAATAGTGTCCCTACCCATGATGAACTAAAATTATTGGGGTCTCCAAATTTGATATAATCAACGTGTTTTTTACTTAGTTATTTTTGAATATGATATGAATTATTAAAGATATATGCGTGAGACACAATCTACTAAATTAATCTATTTTGTTTTTTCAAATACCCCACTAGAAACAGATCACAATTTCATTTTATAATACCTCTGGAGCTAATAGAAAGTTATATTATTAAAATTTAATTCTCTCACCTCGGCGATTGCACCAAAATTCGAGTTCCTTTGGATTTCCTTCTTGATCAATAACAACTGCAGCATTGTCATCATATCGTATTATCATCCCGTTGTCACGTTTGAGTTCTTTACAGGTACGCACACTTACAGCTCTGACTACTTCTGATCTTTCTAGGGGCATATTTGGTATTGCTCTTTGATCACAGCAACAATAACGTCACCAATATGAGCATATCGACGATTGCTAGCTCCTATGATTCGAATACACATCAATTCACGAGCCCCGCTGTTATCCGCTACATTTAAATGGGTCTGAATCATTTGTTTAATCCGTTCTTTGAATGCAAAGGGCGAAGAAAAAAGAGAAATATTTTTGTCAAAAAAAGAAACATGCGGTTTTGTTTCGATCTACATTCTTTCTACATTTTTTCTATTCCATTACGAAATAATGAATTGAGTTCAGCATAGGCATTTTGGATGCTGCTAGTGAAATAGCCCTTCTGGCTATATTTTCTGTTACTCCACCCATTTCATAAAGTATTCGCCCCGGTTTAACAACAGCTACCCAATATTCAGGGGATCCTTTTCCCTGAACCCATACGTGTTTCTGCGGGGTCTTAGTGTAACTGGTTTGTCTGGGAAATATACGTACCATCTTTTTCCACCACGACGTGCAATTCGTGTCATTGCTCGTCGTCCTGCTTCTATTTGTCGAGATGTAATCAAAGCAGGTTCAAGTGCCTGAAGAGCATATATTTACCGAAAGAAATATGATTACCTCGATAAGATATTCCCTTCATTCTTCCTCTATGTTGTTTACGGAATCTGGTTCTTTTGGGGTTATAGTTGATGGTTGTTTCTGAATTCCATCTCTACTACAGAACTGACGTGAGAGTTTCTTCCTCATCCATCTCCTCGCGAATAAAAGGATTCCAAAATTCAATTTGAATTAAGCTAGAATAGTCAATCTTAAGTTAAGATATATATTTATTTTTATTTACTAAGTAATACCTTGAACGTGGGCTTCTTTGAGATTTCATTCAATCGATTAGTAATTTGTATATCTTGTTTGAATAGATAACTAAACTTTTTAGTTTTCTAAATAGAAATATAAAAATTGTATTATTATAATAAATCCTTATTTTGTCCTTTATTGTATTGTCCTAGATTTGCAATATAAAAAGTTTTCGCGGGCGAATATTTACTCTTTCAATCCCCTAGTTCATTTGTAGGGTTAACTCAGACTTCTCAGATCTCAGAACATGACTAATCTCTGGTTCGTTCCGCCATCCCGACTAGTGAATCATTAAGATTCCTTTTTCAATAGAATCTTTTGCATTCACAAGTTCCGTCGTTCCCATCACTCTACTTAATGGTTAGGTCCGAAGTCGACAATGGAGCTCAGAATGAAATTGGTTCTTGAGTCAATCTTCGCCCTTATTGGCTCGAAGCTCTTGATTTTTTGTTCTATTTCTATAATAAGATTCTTTTTATTATGGTATGAATGCGTATTGATGCTTTATTACACTGCCTTTTATGAGATTACTCATAGACCTTACATATTGAAATTTTATATCATTGGTGTTCTTTTCTTTCTCTCATCCTTCCATTTATCCACATATTTTTTTGTCTATTTTGCTTTACAACTTCGAATCAAATTTTTTTTATTTATGCAAAAGATTTCAGTTGCTACAAAGATATGACCTATATATCATATCTTGACTGGTTCTTTAGATCTAGATAATGCGAAGTGATGGGTTGGTTATTAGTTTTATAGTTTTTAGTTCATACTATGTGGGCTGACCTTTTTTAATCCTAACCCTAAGAAAACCAACGAGTCACACGCTAAGCATAGCAATTATATCAAATGGTCAATCGAATTTTTATTCAACCTTATAGAATTAAGAATTAGAAATGTTCCTCTTGATTGATTTGAAAAAGAATGAATTGGTCTTTTTTTATTCAATCATTGGATAGAAGGGAAAGATAAGTAGTAAAATTATTCCTCGTCTAGAAATATCCAAATTTTTATGCCCAATACTCCATAGATAGTTTGAACTATATAAGAGCAATAATCAATTTTAGCTCGAATTGTTTGTAGGGGAACCCTACCTTTTTTGATCCATTCGACACGTGCAATTTCTTTTCCGTTGATACGCCCCGTAATTTGTATTTGAATTTCTTTTGTATCTGCTTGTTCTGTTAATTCAATAGCCTTTTTCATTTATTTTTGAAATGAAACTCTATTCTTTAATTCCCAGCTATAAATTCTGCAAGAATATTAGGGTTTCGGTAAGGTTTTTCAATTTTTGTGACGACAATGTTCAGTTTTCGATTTACACAATTAAATTCTTTTTTGTAAGGTCATTAGTAATTCTTCGATTCCATGCAGTCGACTTTATATTAAAAATTTTGGGAATCCCATAAAGATAATGACCTGGATCAGATCGATTCTTTTTTAAATCTCTATACGTGCAATTCCCTCGACGCCAGAGGACGTTCTTATATTCTTTTGTACATAATTCTTGATACAATATCTTATTTTTTGATCTTCTTGTAAACCTTCAGAATAATTTTTTGGTTGTGAAAACCAAAGGGAATAATGACCTGTTGTACCCAGTCTAAAATCAAGTGGATTTATTTTCTATCCCATAATCCCCCACTATTATACATGTCACGATACGTTATAGCTGTATATTTTTTCGCATTTCATGTTTTTAACGAATACAATTCGACATATTCATCATCTAAAGATACATCTTTCATTACAATAATTATATGACAGGTCGATCTTTTTATCGAAAAACTACGTCCTCGAGCTCGAGGTTTTAATTTCTTCACAATAGTACCCCCATTGACTTCGGCTTTACTAATGACTAAATTTGTTTCGCTGGAACCCATATTGTAACTAACATTTGCTGCTATAGAATAAACCAATCCCAAAATGGGATAACATGCTCCATAGGGCATGAGTTCTAGTATCATAAGCATTTCCTCATAGGAATGTCCGCGAATTTGATCAATTACTTTTCCTGCTTTGTCAGCAGACATAGAAATATGTTTACCTAAAGCATATACTTCTGTTTTTTCTTCTTCTTTAGCATAAGGTTTTACTCCTATTACCTAATCATAAGCATCTATACTTTTTTTTATTTATATAACGACGAGATCCATTATCGCTTTTTGCATGTCCTCTAAAATTTAATGTAGGTGCAAATTCTCTCAATTTGTGGCCTACCATACTATCCATTATATAAATAGGCAAATGCTTTCTTCCATTATGGATAACAATNGGATAACAATAATATGACCGATCATTGTGGGTATAATGGTAGATGCTCGGGACCAAGTTACTATTAATTTTTTTTTCTGTTTTTGTATTAAGCTTATCAATTTTTTTAAATAAATGATTGGCTACAAAGGATTTTTTTTAGTGAACGTGTCACAAGCTTATTCCTATTTTTTAAAATAAAATTTTTGTAAAATTGAAGAATTAAATTCTAATTTCTCTCCTATTTACTACGGCGATGAAGAATCAAATTATCATTATATTTATTTCTTTTTCTACTTCTTCTTCCAAGTGCAGGATAAACCCAAGGTATTGTGGGTTTTTTTTCTACCAATTGAGGCTCTCCCTTCACCACCCCCATGGGGATGGTCTACAGGATTCATAACTACTCCTCTTACTATAGGACGCTTACCTAGCCAACGCTTAGATCTGGCTCTACCCAAAATTTTCTAGTTCACCCCAACATTCCCCATTTGTTCGACTATTGCTGAGCAGTTTTTGGATATCAAATGGACCTCCCCAAGAGGTAATTTTAATGTGGCTGATTTCCCCTCTTTTGCAATTAGTTTCTCTACAGCACCCGCTGCTCTAACTAATTGTCCGCCCTTTCCAAGTGTGATTTCTATGTTATGTATGGCCGTGCCTAAGGGCATATCGGTTGAAGTAGATTCTTCTTTTGATCAATCAAAATTCCTTCCCAAACTATACAAGCTTCTTCCAAATCATACGACTTTCTGGATGTAGATGATGATATTTATACATATGGATCTTGTATATATCCACCCATGTGGTCTTTTGGCTATAAACACAATTTCTAAAATGTATTTTCTTGGTGTCAAATGTTGTTTTTTAAGAGTTTATAAAAAGATTTTTTTTAGCTCCTAAGGTTAGGTTTTTAATACCACAAATGCAATTTTTGAAAGTGCTAAAATGCAAATCTTTTAGATAAAAATGCCGATTTAAAAGAATTTTAAAAAGCGCAATTCTTAATGTAGAAAAGAGAATGCAGATTTTTGAGTAAACGTAATTATTCATGAGTTTTAGATTGCAGATTGCAAATTTTTTAAATAAAATGTAGATTTTCCAAGAGTTCAAAAGTGCAGTTTTTTTTTTAGTGAAAGTAAAAAAAAAATGCAGATTCTTAGAGTAAAACATAATTTCTTTGACAGCTTTAAAGTGCAGATTTTTAAAATAAAAATACAACTTTCAAATGGTAAAATACATAATTTTTTATTATTTTTAAAGAAAGAATTATTTTTACTCCTTACACATTTCATAAGTTTCAAATATTTTTTGTTACACATTTTTCTTAAAGTTAATGCTATTTTATAAACCTTTATTAACTCTTATTATTTACACTTTACTTATTAAGTTATGTTTATAAAAACATCACATTTAGCTGCTTGCATATATTTTCACTATTTTTTATCAAATGATTAAATAACTTTAGTCTTATAAATAGACGCACATATTTATTTATTTTTAAATTTATATCTTTAACTTTCTTTTAATTGATAGACATTGCAATAAATAAATTTCTTCTAGTGTACTTAGACTAAGTTTAAGGACTATCTTAGGATATGTTTGGGTGCTTAACACCTTTCCCTCAGAATAAATAAAACCCTTATCTAAAATCTCATTGGTTTAGTAGACTAATAGAGTTAAACATTTATAAAAAACATAGGTTTTCTAATAAATCTTTAAAATTAGGTGGCGACTTTGAACTCTTTTTTAACCAAGTAGGAGAGCCAGACATTGCAAATATATTTTGGCTAGTTCAAAATAGGGTGCGGCAATAAACATTTTGTGATAGTTTAGATAGAAAAAAATCACACACCTAATAGTTCAAGTATGAAACTCGAAAAACCGTGATACTTCAAGTATGATTTTCATCCTTCACTCTTTTTTATAAGTGTTCTTGTGTTTGGATTAATTTGTGTGCACCTTAATTATTTTATTAGATTTTAGTCACTTTACACCGATATCTCTGCCACTGAGATTTAATAAATAGGAAGAAATTATGGTGTCTGACTTAGCTACACGCACCTCAACTATTCTATCTAATATCTGTTACTCCTCAACTTATACACACCTCAACTATTTCATCTATTATCTGTTAATCTACATCAACACAAATATCAAATCACACTATTTATAAATCAAAATTTAGACAAATAACAAAAAAATTATTTATAAATTTTTTGACTAAAATTAATTTAAATCCGAGACCTCTTAATTTTTCATTCTCTTCGTAAACAATATGAAACAGTTGAGCTAAAGATGATAGTCTTGGACAAGTACTTCTGCACAACAAAATTGAGTGGTAAAATTGTTGAGAGTATTACTGGTATATGTTATGTCACACTAACAAATACATTATAGGTATGTAAATTCACAAACATTTGTGTTTTGAGAAAAAGTATCATTCATCAATAAAAGTTATAGAATGGTAAGAATACTTTTCCAAGTTACATATAAGTGCAAACTTATTATCATAACAACTGATCTTGAAGGTCGATATTATATAAAAGGCCTTTGACATGCTTGGAAAAGGCCAGCAAAACATTTGAAGACTTGGATTTCATTAAGAATATGACTCAAATTAGCTAATCTGTCTGCAGATCGATTAACTTCTCATAATCATTGATTGATCTTGAATCCATTAACTTCAACTAGATTCTAGATGTCATTTATGTAAAATATTTTCCAGGGGAATTTCCATTCCCTCCTTATGCATTTGGTTAGTAACAGGAATTCTGTTTCACCCAAAAACAACTTTATAGCATTATTAACACACCAACTGATTCCGAAAAATATGGGTGCTGCTTCCAGCAATGTTGTTAGTACCAGGTCCCAAAGGAATTTAATAGGCAAAGATGAACATCCCTTGGCTATACCTGACTAGCACATTTTTCCATAGATACCGTGAATGCAACTTCCAACACTGGTAGAGAAATTGGTTTGATCCATCTAATTAATAGTCACGTCCCAGTGTAGGGCCTAGGCGACACCGACACCTGACACCTGACACCTGACGCCATTTCTGACCCAATCGTACCGTTGAACTGGCGTGAAACTGTGAGCAACATCTAAATAAGATAGAACAGGAATAACAAAATTTGAGTACACTAAGATAAATCATACAACTAAAATAATTTTGTAAAGTTACTTCTTTATACAAAAGTGATCCAACGATCAAAATCAGAGTTATAACAAAAGAACACACTTTTTGACCATCTATGAAGCCTCTAAATAACATGAGTATCAGATTTAACGGGACAAGGCCCCCGGTATAACTCTAACCAAAACTATACATGGCTGAGTGATAATAGATGCCCCAAGAGAGGGTAGGGTTCACCAAAATCTAAATCGGAAGGATCCTACTGATATGCTCGCCTGAGAGTAGGGCTGTGTATCGGTCGGTTCGGTTCAGTTTTGAAAGTTATTAATTTTAATTATCGGTCATTGGTTTCTAGACATGCTTAACCGTTAAAGAACCATCAAGATATCGGTTAATCGGTTATTGGTCGTTATCGGGTTAACCGTTAAGATCTCACATGAAAAATCTCATGAGTCATAAGTATGTTTAGCTAGAAAAAAGTACGTGAAAAGAGAAAAAAGCATATAGAACTAGCTCAGCTAAAGCAATCAACTTTGATTTAGATTAAAACACCATCCCCTTTAACTTTTCATCGACACCAATTTCATCTTCTCATTTGGATACTTTATACGTTGAATGCTAAAATTATAATTTAACAAAATAATTATGGGGTTATCGATTCACCCATTAAAAAAATTGGTCAAACCGATAACCAAACCAATAATTCAATAACTTCGGATAGTAAACCAATAATCAAACCGTTAAACCAATAACCCAAATTATTAATCCAATAACTCAATTATCGATTCAGGTTATTGATTTAATCGTTAATTTGCACACCCCTACCTGAGAGAGTTTGTACCTGAGGTTGCATTATAAAATAATGTAACGCTCTCGACAAATTAAAGAGAGGCATTAATACATGAAATTGTACTGTATGTATGATGAGAAATTAAGTGGTCGGTGATAAAAAAGTATTCAAATTAAAAATGGTGACAACTTTAACCAACTCAAGTCATTTTTTTTAATTAGGGTTTAAGTTAAATGGAGTATAAAGTGTAATTTCTAAAATTTTTAAACTTTGATAAAATATAAAAAAAAAAACCTCCCCTTTTTTTAACACCCCAAAACCCATGTTTAGCGCTTTACTCTTCAACTTCTCTATCGATTCTTCTTTCTCTGCTCCATTCTCTTTCTCTCCAAATCAACCTGAGTTCTTTTCTTTTCAACCTGGAGTTCTCCATCGTCATGCAATCAACTGCCATCATCGGGCTTCCTATCGTTCTCCTTCCTTTGCCTCCTCAAGTTAGGATTTGATTTTCAAAGGTAAATTTTTTTCTGCAATAGCAAAACAGAAATTTTAGCTCTGTATTTCAGTTTTGCATGTCCCGTTAGATAATGAGAGTTACAATTGAGGTTGACTATCATTTGGCTGTGATCAGTGTTTTCAAAGGCATTTTCGGGGTGAGTCCTAGTGTAGGGCATACCAAAAACGCACCAGGGCGCAAATAAAAGGCGTAGACCCATAAAGCGTAAGCCCCAGAATTTGGGGCGTATGTCCCGGCATAAAAACGTAAGCTTCAGGCATTAAATTTGATTTTTATTATTTTAAAAGTATATTTTTTATAAATAATAT
>JACEIK010000737.1:331320-341719 GCA_018107945.1 Datura stramonium
CCCCCCAAGCTAACTCAAAAATCTGACAAAATAAGAACTAATTGAAAAACAAGCATCGTCTTCGGAAGATGAGAACTTACCAAATAATGCTGCTGCTGAGATCGTCGGAGGGGGAAACTATTGAGGATGCTAGGCTGAGAACCTATACCTGTATCGTAATTCGATACAACATAGAAAGAATATGTCAATACTTTAAATGTACTGAGTAAGTGAGATATACAATAATCATGAAAAATAAGCAACTGAACTGAAATGACATGAAATGAACAACTGATACTAAGTATTGATAGAAGATGTGCTATAGTTGTGATACAGTCAATAATGACCCTATCTAACAGTCATAAACATGTCCTGGAACTGAGTGACTGAACTGAGCTGAAATAAACTATATTGACAAGTGGGAGAGTCTATAACCAAACTATACATGGAGTCTGATGTATACACCCCATCGGAGAAAGCCCGTATAGTGGATGAGTTGAGTGACCACAAGTCAGGGGCCCATTCAGGCTAAAACCTGTGGTGCTAACGTAGTTCTGGGAACCTGGGTGTGCTAGAACCCCGGTCCGCTCGGTGCTAAGTCTACTCCCACTGATAGTTCTAACTTGACTACTAAACTGATAACTCGAAGCTAGGGTCCTAGACTAAGTCAGGAATACTTATCTGGAAGTAACCTGAGAGTCTATAGGGCTGGATAACTGGAAACTAGTGTTCTAAGACTGGTCATAGCCGCTTATCTGAAAGCGTCGTAACCGTCTAGAGAACAATTTGATAACTGATACTGATGAGCATTAATGAACTTCCAAGAACTGACTATCGTCAAACTGATCAGTTGACTTACTAAAAATGCTAATTTTTGACTGAGACTGAACTAGCATGCGAACTGTCTGTGAACTCACACGATGGGAATAACACGAAAATTTAGGAACTAACAAAGGCAAGCAACGATAATATCTAGTCAACTATGCAAGTCCCAGTTTACTACATTTATAGATTTAGGGCTAAAACCATATTAAATGAAGAACATAGCAACATGATCACTAAGTAGTGGAGACATAACAAGAATTAATATGAACAACAATTCCCAATAATTAATCAGAATCTGGCTACAAATTTACCCTAACTCAAATCTTCAGGGCTAGAACTGATAAGAAATTTAAGAAAAATTTTGGGGCAGGAGGGAAGGGCAATTCCCTTGCTGAATTCCTATATACCTGGTGTAGAATCCTTGAGAGAAATCTTAAAGAACACTGGAAGCCCTAGCTTAGCTCTACACTGACTATCTTAAACTTCTATGTTCTAAAAATCGTAGGTTGAGAGGACTGAGAGGGATTAAGCCGATCCCCCCTTTAATCCTCTACTAAACGTGCCCAAAACGACGTAGTTTAGGGCCTAAGAGCTTAGAAATTATGGAAACACCCCTACTAAAAACGCAGAAATTTGGACCCTACCAGTCCTCACGAGGGACATCATGACTCGTGAGGTGTTGGACGAGTCATGGGGTCCCAACCGCTGTGAATACTAGAAATTTCTCTAGGCCAGGCCACAGGACACTCCACGAGTCGTTAAGTGGCACCAGGACTCATAGCTGCCAGTCGTGACCTGAGCTAGAAAAATATCCTGTCAGTCACAACGAGGGACACCATGAGTCGTTACACCACTCAACGACTCGTTGTCACCTCCCGTGATCAACAATGGAACTCCCTCCTCGAATTCACTGGGCTGGACCACGATGGACCTCACGAGTCGTTAGGTGACTTTAGGACTCGTGGTTGCCACCTATCATCACCCCTAGACCACGATCGTCCCCACGACAGACTCCACTTTACGAGTCACTCCACGACTCGTGGTGTACATCATGGGTCACTGGAAAGTTGTCCTGTGACCTAGTGCACCTTTTCTTGCTTTATCTGTTTCAACGCCTGGCCTGATATTAGGAAACTTTTGTAGGGTGTTACAAAGAAGAAGCCTCTATTATATGTGGTAGCGAATTGATAATACTTGCTGAACATATTGAGGTCATGACTGAGAGTGAGGAAAACTCAAGCCAGAGGCATGCAGATGAAGTTTTAGTGGCTCAAGAAGAAAGACCAAGGTCGGAGAAGTCTACGGAAGAAGAGGAAGATGCAAGGAAATGTGCAGTCTGACTAACTCCCGGATGTACAACCTAGAATAATCCTCAGCCGAGTCTATAGTTTTAACTGGGAGGAAATGTGCTGACTTAGTTATCCAATCTACTATCACCTAAATGGAATCATGCTGCCGGCGAGTACGAGGTAAACCTATAATGAAGTCCATATTCATTTCTTCCCACCTCCACGTGGGTATGCTGATATCCTGAGTCATACTCCTAGGTCTTTTATGTTCAACTTTAACCTGTTGGTAATTCGGGCACTTAGCCACAAATTTGTCAATATCCTTCTTCATGTTGTTCCACCAGTAGATTTCATGTAGGTCACGGTACATCTTAGTGGCATCTGGGTGGATAGAATATCTGGAGCTGTGTGCTTTTGCCAGTATTTGCTGCCTCAAGTTGTATATATCTGGAACACATAGTCTGCCCTGGTAGCGAAGTACACCATCTCTCCCTTTGGAGAAGGTCTCCTCTTCTTTTCTTAACACTATTTCTTTCAATTTGAGCAGTATGAGATCTTCATCCTGCTTTGACTTAACCTCAACAACTAGCGAAGATTCTGATCCACTCTGCATTACTACTCCTCCCTCAACTGAATCCACCAACTGCACTCCCAACTGTGCTAACCTGTGAATATCCTTTGTCAGCTCTTTTCTGTCCTCTTCAACATGAGCAACGCTCCCCATGGATTTCCTGCTTAAGGCATCCGCCACCATATTTGCTTTGCCCGGGTGGTATAACACACTCATGTTATAATCTTTCAATAACTCCAGCTACCTTTTTTGACAAAGGTTCAAATCCTTCTGACTGAACACGTATTAAAGGCTCTTGTGGTCAGTGAAAACATCTACATGAACCCCATAAAGGAAAAACCTTCATATTTTCAAAGCAAACACCACTGCCGCCAATTCAAGATCATGAGTCGGATAGTTCTTCTCATGAACCTTGAGCTGTCTGGAGGCATAAGCTATCACCTTACCCTGTTGCATCAGAAAACAACCAAGACTAACTCTGGAAGCATCACAATAGACTACGAACCCATTTGTTCCTTTTGAAAAGGTCAAAACTGGAGCTTTAGTGAGTCGAGTCTTCAACTCTATGAAACTCTTCTCACATGCATCTGACCACTGAAACTTCACCTTTTATGAGTTAGCTTAGTCATAGGAGATGTAATAGAAGAAAATCCTTCTACAAACCATCGATAATAGCCGGCTAAACCCAAGAAACTTCTTATATCTGTTGGGAAACTGGATCTTGTCCAGTCTTTTGCCGCTGCAATCTTTTGAGGATCTACCTAAATACCCTCACCTGTAACCACATGATTGAGGAAGGCCACAGACTTCAGCCAGAATTTACATTTTCTGAATTTAGCTAATAGCTGGCGGTCTCTAAGAGTCTGCAACACTATCCTTAGATGGTTAGCATGATCCTTCTCATTCCTGGAGTATACCAAAATATTGTCTATGAACACAATAACGAACATGTCCAAATACGGCTTGAGCACCCTGTTCATCAGGTCTATAAATGTTGCATGAGCATTGGTTAGTCCAAAAGATATAACTACAAATTCATAGTGACCATACCGAGTTCTGAAGGCTATTTTCAGTATGTTACATTTCCTAACTCTAAGCTGATGATATCCCTACCTGAGATCTACCTTGAAAAAACAACTGGCTCCTTGAAGTTGATCAAACAAGTCGTCAATTCTGGGTAGGGATACCTGTTCTTAATTGTAACTTTGTTCAGTTGATGGTAGTCGATACACATTCTGAGAATACTGCCTTTCTTTTGCATGAACAACACTAGAGCACCCCATGGAGAGATGTTGGGACTAATGAAACCCCTATCTAGAAGGTTCTTCAGCTATTCCTTCAACTCCTTAAGTCAACTAGATCCATTCTATAAGGAGAAATAAAGATGGGCTGAGTGTCTGGTAGAAAGTCTATGCCGAAGCCTGTTTCCCGCACGGGAGGAACTCCGGGAAGATCTTCGAAAAACATATCAGGGATTTTTGCTGACAATTGGAACTAATTGAATAGTTGGAGTCTCAGAGCTAGAATCTTTGACCCGAACTAGGTGATAGATACACCCTTTAGAAATCATCTTCTTTGACTTAAGGTAGAAAATAAGCTGACCCTAAGGCACTAAAACACTACCCATCCATTGGGAAACTGAAACCTGACGACTCTAGTTCTGCAGTCGAATTGAGGAATAATCAAAATATAACCAATTCATGCCAATAATGAGGTCAAAATCGACCATGTATAGCTCTACTAGATCAATTGGAATAACTTTACTTAACACCGAGACTGGGCAGTTTCTATATACCTGGCTAGCTCTAACTGACTCACCAACTGGGGTAGAGACTGAGAACGGTTCTGAGAGGACTTCTGGATTGATTTCGAACTGGATAGCTACGTAAGGAGTCACGAATGATAGTGTGGCTCCTTGATATAATAGGGCATATACATCTAGATGAAAAAGATGTAATATACTTGTGACCACGTCAGGTGAGCTCTCCTGCTCCTGACGAGAGGACAAAGCATAAAAACGGTTTTGGCGCTGATCGCCATCCGTACTTGAAGTATTACCCTACTGATATGGATGGCCTACTGGAGCTACTGAAGTGGTAGGCTGAGTTTTCTACCGTCCTGCTGACGGACACTTCTTTAACCTGTGACCCAACTGTCCACATCCGAAGCAGCCCTACTTGCCCATGCGGCACTCCCCTCGAAGGTTCTTGCCACATTTGAGACAAGTAGGTTAGCGGTTGCTGGAACTGTAACTCTAGGACTGAGGGCCAGATGCTCCACCCTTATGATCCTTGTGGGATAAAAAATAAGAGGCGTTGGCTGATGTGAGTGCTAGAGTTCTCTATTGCTGATGCCGAGGGAGACTACTACATCCGGATCTATGATGGCCATAATCCGACTGACCTGTTCTAGTCCACTTGTTCTCCTGCTCAATTTCCTTCAACTTCTCTGCCTCAATCTAATGTGCATGAATGATGAGACTAGAGAGGTTGATGTCCTTGATGAGCATTGTAGTTCTGCACTCCTTAAGTACCAAATCTAACACTCCATTGATGAATTTGAGCATGAGAGCCCTTGGCTCAGTAACCATCTCTGGAGCATACCTCAACAACTGAGTGAACTCCAACACATACTCTTTCACTGTTCTGTTACCCTGCCTCAAATTTATGAATTCAACAACCTTGGCCTCCCTCAATTCCCGAGGAAATAATCTGTCGAGGAATGCCCTAGAGAACTCATCCCACTCTACCGATCTTGCTTTAGCTGGCCTCCCTTCCTTCCACTGGTTATGCCTAATCTGAGCCACCTCTTTCAACTGGTAGGTAGCCAGATCAGCACTCTCCACGGAACTAACACCCATAATCCGGGTGATCTTCCGCACCTCATCCACAAACTCCTGTGGGTCCTCTCCTACCTTGGATCCATGAAAAACTAGAGGGTTCATTCAGGTGAAGTCCCGAACCCTGAAAGATGGTGCAGATCCATATGCATTCACTAGAACCACCTGCTGGTTCAGATGGTTGGTCACAGTCTGAGCTAACAGCTGAATCGCTGCACGAAATTCTGTCGAGGACACTTGATCGTCTTGAGGGGCTGGTAGGGCAAGTCGGTTGGCATTGCCAGCCCTCCTTCCATTTCCTCGTTTTGGAGGAATATTTTCACTAAAATGAAAAGAGCACGAGTTAGGAGGACATTTTTTGGATTCAACTTTGACACACGATAAGGAGTATGAACAAAAGGGAGTTTTTCTAACAATGCCTTGTAGCCTCCCCCTCATAAGTGTGACGTGCTTCACACCCACGAAAAAGACTCTACTTGACATGGCTTTCAGACATCCTAGGATACTCTAAACCTAGTGCTCTGATATCAAGTTTTTCACAACTCGAGTCTACACCCTGGATGAGACATAGTACTTGGTATCACAAGTGACCCCAAGCTAACCCATGGTCTAAGATTACACTGGTAAACTAAGTAAACATAAGAGGAAGCTGTATAAAATAGTTATCCAAGTAATATTGTTTTGAAAAAAGTAAGCATAACTGAAATGAATATTGAACAACTGTGTCTGAAAGCCAACTACTAATTGATGAGTTACTAGGATAAGCCCCTCACTAACTCTAAAATTTGACTAAATAATAACTGATTGAAAAACAAGCATCGTCCTCGAAAGATGAGGACTCACCAAATAACGCTGCTGCTGAGATCGTTAGAGGGGGAAACTACTGACGATACTGAGGCTGAGAACCTATGCCTGTATCATAATAAGATACAACATAGAAAGTATGCATCAATACTTTGAATGTACTGAGTAAGTGAGATATACAATAATCATGGAAAAGAAGCAGCTGAACTGCAATGACATGAAATGACCAACTGATACAAAGTACTAATGAAGCTGAGCTATAGCTGTGATGCGGTTAATAATGACCCTGTCTGACGGTTATAAACATGTCTTGGAACTGAGCGACTGAATTGAGAGTCTATAGGACCGGATAACTGGTGTTCTAAGACTGGTCAGAGCTGCTTATCTGAAAGCGTCGTAACCATCTAGATAACAATCTGATAACTGATATTGATGAGCATTACTAAGCTCCCAAGAACTGATTATCGTCAAACTGATTAGCTGACTTACTGAAAATGCTAATTTCTGACTGAGACTAAACTAGCATGCAAACTAACTACGAACTCACATGATGGGAATAACATGGAAATTCAGGAACTAACAGAGGCAAGAAACAATAGTATCTAGTCAACTGTGCAAGTCCCAAATTACTGAATTTATAGAATTAGGGCCAAAACCATATTACATGAAGCACATAGCAACATGATCACTAAGTAGTGAAAACATAGCAAGAATTCACATGAACAACAATTCCCAAGAATTAATCAGAATCTGGCTACAAATTTACCCTAACTCAAATCTTCAGGGCTAGAACTGATAAGAAATTTCAGAAGGATTTTGGGGTACAAGGGAAGGGCAATTCCCTTGTTGAATTCCCACATACCTGGTGTAGAATCCTTGAGAGAAATATGGAGAAATCTTGAAGAACACTGGAAGCCCTAGCTTAGCTTTTCAATGACTGTATGAAACTTCTATGTTCTGAAAATCGTATGTTAAGAGGAATGAGAGGGATTAAGTCGATCCCCGCCTTTAATCCCCTCCTAAACATGCCAAAAATGATGTAGTTTAGGGCCTAGGATCTTAGGAATTATGGAAACACCCCTACTAAAAATGCAGAAATTTGGATCCTGCCAGTCCTCACGAGGGACATCACGACTCATGAGGTACTGGACAAGTTGTGGGGTCCCAACCACTGCCAACATTGGAAATTACTCTAGGCTAGGCCACATGACACTCCACGAGTTGTTAAGTGGCACCACGACTCGTGGCTGCTAGTCATGACCTGAGCTGGAAAAATATCCTGTCAGTCACAACGAGGGAAACCAAAAGTCATTACACCACTCAACAACTCGTTGTCACCTCTTGTCACGACCCGAACGTACACCCATATCATAGACACGGGACGAGGGACCTCGAGAGACCCCGAGAGACCCCAATTCAACCCATGGCACATGCATTCAACTAATCTCATTTAAATAAATAGAATTTTAAGCATAGAACATCGCGGAAACGTAACCATGACATTCCATCAAGAAGTACAAATATTTACATAAGCTGAATGCTACTCATTTGTCCGTAAGCCTCTAATATGTAAGATGGATTGATGGGACAACATCCCCAACTAACCCGAGCAATACTGAAACATAATCAATAGGAAAGTTCATCAAATGGCCCTCAGAACATGAGGACTCACCAACAAGCTCATATCGTAGGTTGGGATAGACGAAGGATGAGGATGAGCCTGAGATCCGGACCCTATGCCATGAAACGATACAACATAGAAAGTATGAGGTCAGTATGTGGAATGTACTGAGTATGCAAGGTAAGTAAAACAGACATTTTTAAAAGTAAAGTAAACTCATAAATAGACATAGGAGGAGGACATCATGCATGCATTGAAATCTTCGTAATAAAACATAAGGCTCAAGGCTTTCAAATCATTCCAAAGTCATTCATTATCATTATCATAAATAACTTTATCATAATATAACTTGAGCCAATAACATAAAAATAAAAATGCATAAAAACATGCGGAACAATGGGAGGACTCGTCATAACCGACACCATCATGGTAGAGCCTTTCAGGATGTCGTATTGTCTCTCCCAAGTGGGCAGAGCCGACCCTGGATTGCCATGTGAGGGTCGTGCATAAGGTGTGATATCACATTTGAGGGGATGATTACCGATACATCATATCACTTACAACCCATGGTGGTACGTGGTTATGAGACACCGGTGTAGTCCTTTGAACGTCGGGCTGTTCGGTCCTAGACACGGCTCCCAAAAATATGTATATAGGCTTATACATAAATCATTAACATCATGCATAAAAAAATTCATTGGCTAAGATAAAACATTCATCATCATTGATTCCCTTTAAAACATGTTTAGCCAAGAATCAAGGCCCTTTTTATCGGCCAACATCATAAATCGATACATCATGAAATTTGTTTCATAAATCATAAATCATTCTTCATCATGTGGGAATTGCCCAATACTTCATCATACTTAATTCTTTCAAAATATTCTCATAAACATGGGTAGGTTGGATTCATGCATTTCCATAATCAATAAACTTAAAATAATGAATATTCATCATAAATCATAATTTCCGTGAACTTTCATAAATGGAAAATTTAGATTTAAAAAGATTGAAACATGATTTTGAAGAAAATAATACAAAACCTTCCCAACATGCATAATTCAATAATCAAAACCTAATTAAATCATATCCATAAAGAGAAATCACATTTTCATGCATTTGGGAAAAACCCCATAGACTTGAATAGGAGGATTCATGACTTTAATCGAAATTGGGCATGGGTGAGGAAGAATTCCACCCATTTTAAAAACCCTACATACCTGGGAATAGATGAACTTAAAGTTCCTTGAGCACCCACAAAGAAATTGAAGAAAATTTGGGGAAGAAGGCCTTGAATCTCCCCAAAACCTCTCTAAAATCCTTGCATGAGAATGTGCATGCAATAGGGACTTAACTCCTCTTATCACATTAGGAAATATCCAAAATGACGTAGTTTAGGCCTTAGGGACTTAGAAAATTATAGAAACACCCTTATTAAAACGCAGGAAATTTCTGGTCGCTAGTCCTCACGAGGGACCTAACGGGTCGTTGCCACAGGGCACAACTCATTGCCTTGATCCGTTGAGTCCATTGCCCAAAAATCCAAGGGAACCCCATGGGTAACTTCACGAGTCGTGAGGTCAGACCATGACTCGTGGTCACCTTCCGTGGCCTACATTGCCCATCCCAATATTGCCAATCCTCCAGGGTTGATCACGGGTGACCTCACGAGTCGTGAGGTTTGACCACAACTCGTGGCCAGGCCCGTGGCCTCCCTACTTAGAATTTGCCAAACCAAGCTGACCACGAGTCACTTCACAACTCGTGGTCACTCCTCAAGACTCACCTCACGAGTCGTTTTTTGACCTTGTGTGAATTTTCAATTTTTTCTTCATTTTCACTTCCGGGTCTGATCCTTGGGTTCTCAGGGTATAACAATATCTCTCCCTTGGGAACATTCATCCTCGAATATTAGAAACATGCAAAAAATTCAGAAACAAGCTTCACCATATACGATTTCCAATCATTTAAGTCGAAAACTGACGAAATGACTACCCCCGAAAGGAACTACATAGCTAAATTGAATTTAGACATCACATACATTTACCATATAATAAAACAAACTTGTACACATGAACTGAACGGGAAAAATTGATTAAAGGTTTAGGGCCAAAATTATACCTCAAATTGAAACTAAGCCAGAAAGGAACAAATGAGGGTATTTAGCTATCATATATGCTTCGGCTTCCCATGTAGCTCCATAATACTTTAACTGAAGCTACTTCATTGTTCCTCAGCCTCTGAACCAGACAATCCAAGATTTCAATGGAATTTCTTCATAACTGAGGCTATCCTTCACTCCAATGCTGTCTACCGGAACTAGCAAGACTGGATCACCCAAGAACTTCTTCAAAAGTGACACATGAAAGATGGGATGAACCGAAGATAGCTCCGAGGGCTAGTCCAACTGATACGCCACTGTCACGCCCCGCCTTGGGGGGTATGACTGGCACCTGGTGCCCTAGAAGGAC
>JACEIK010000737.1:350890-362178 GCA_018107945.1 Datura stramonium
GTGGGGGCTTTATATACTTGGGCCTGGACAGGCCCAACGTGTCACGGAGCCAACGCGGTGGCCCCGCCTCCGTGACACGGCGCCATCGCGGAGGGGCTTTTCCCCAGTGGTTCGACAGGATTTTTTGTCCGATCTTCCCGGGCCTTTTTCTAGCACGTATGGCTTTCAAATATGCTTAACCAACACGCGAAAAGGCCATCTAGGTGCCGGAAATCTTACGGGGTGTAACAGCCACCTTACCAACTCTTCTTACAACCCGGTAGGGGCCAACATAGCGGGGACATAGTTTACCTTTCTTTCTGAACCGCATAACTCCCTTCATGGGAGATACCTTTAAAAATACCCTGTCGTCCACATCTAACTCCAAATCTCTTCTCCTCACATCAGCATATGATTTTTGATGACCCTGAGCGATTTTCAACCGGTCCCTTATCAACTGAACCTTCACCATCACCTCATGAACCGAATCTGGTCCTATCATAGCTGCCTCACCAACCTCGAACCATTCGATGGGAGATTTACACCTTTGCCCGTAAAGAGCCTCGAACGGTGTCATCTGGATACTTGAGTGATAACTGTTATTGTAAGCGAACTCGATTAAGAGCAAATGATCATCCCAATTACCTTTAAAATCTATAACAAATGCCCTCAACATATCCTCAAGGGTCTGAATGGTTCGTTCTGCTTGGCCATCTGTTTGCGGATGGAAGATTGTACTGAGCTTAACTTGCGTTCCAAGTCCTTTTTGAAAAGAACGCTAGAATTGAGAGGTAAACTGAGTACCTCGATCTGAAATAATAGACAAGGGCACTCCATGAAGTCGAACCAACTCCGGAATATACAACTTGGCATAATCGTCTGCTGAATCCGTGGTCTTGACTGGTAGGAAGTGTGCCGCCTTAGTTAACCTATCTACCACCACCCAAATGGAATCATAGTGTCGGCGAGTACGAGGTAGGCCTGTAACAAAATTCATATTTATTTCTTCCCACTTGCAAGTGGGAATGCTAATATCCTAAAGTACACCTCCCGACCTTAGATGCTCGACCTTCACTTGCTGACAGTTTGGACATTTAGCTACGAACTCCACAATATCCTTCTTCATACCATCCCACCAATAGATTTCTCGCAAGTACTGATACTTCTTCGTGGATCTCGGGTGGATAGAATATCTTGTACCATGTGCCTCATGCAATATCCGAACTCTCAAATTATCAACGTTCAGAACGCATAGTCGACCCTGGTATCGTAGCACACCATCTCCCCCTTGGGAGAAAACCTCCACCTTCTGACTCTGCACCGTCTCCTTCCGCTTCCTCAATATTGGATCTTGATCTTGCTTGGATTTAACTTCAACTACCAAGAACGATTCTGACCCGCTATGCACAACAACACCTCCATCGGTTGAATCGATAAATCTAAGTTCCAGCCTTGCGAGTCGGTGGACATCCCTCACCAACTCCTTTCCCTCATACACGTGGGACACACTTTCCATGGAGAGTCTACTAAGAGCATCTACAACCATATTAGCCTTGCCCGGGTGGTAAAGGACACTCATGTCATAGTCCTTAAGTAATTCCAACCACCTCCTTTGCCGAAGATTTAGATCATTCTATGTGAACACATATTGCAAGCTCTTGTGATCCGTAAATACATCCATGTGGACCCCATACAAGTAATGCCGCCATATCTTCAATGCAAACACCACCGCGGCAAACTCAAGATCATGGGTCGGGTAATTCTTTTCATGAACCTTCAGCTGTCTTGAGGCATATGCTATTACCTTCCCACGCTGCATCAACACACATCCCAGTCCGACTCTCGAAGCATCACAATATACAACAAAGCCTTCAATACCCTTGGGAAAAGTCAATACTGGTGCTGAAGTGAGTCGGGTCTTCAACTCTTGGAAGCTTTTCTCACAAGCATCTGACCATTGGAACTTCATCTTTTTCTGAGTCAGCTTAGTCAAAGGTGCTTCAATAGATGAGAAACCCTCAACAAACCTCTGGTAGTAGCTAGCTAGACCCAAGAAACTCTAAATTTCTGAAGGATTCACCGGTCTGGGCCAATTCTTCATCGCCTCAATCTTATGGAATCTACCTTTATGCCTTCGCTTGATACCACATGACCTAGAAATTCTACTGAGTTTAGCCAAAATTCACACTTACTAAACTTTGCATACAGATGAAAATCCTTGAGGGTTTGCAGGACTATCCTCAAATGAGTGGTATGCTCCTCTTTGCTCCGAGAGTATATCAAGATGTCATCGATGAATACAATCACGAACATATCAAAATATTGCTTGAACACCCTATTCATCAGGTCCATAAAAGTTGCAGGAGCATTGGTTAGCCCAAAATACATAACAACAAATTCGTAGTGACCATATCGAGTCCTGAAAGCGGTCTTCGGGATGTCACTCTCCTGAACTCTAAGCTGGTGATACCTGGACCTGAGATCAATCTTGGAGAAGCACTTGGCACCCTGAAGCTGGTCAAACAAATGGATAAGGGGTACCTGTTCTTAACGGTAACCTTTTTTAACTGCCGATAGTCAATACACATGCGAAGGGAACCGTCCTTCTTCCGAACAAATAGAACTGGTGCACCCCATGGAGACTGGCTCGATCTAATGAAACCCTTTTCCAACAAATCCCTTAACTGATCCTTCAATTCCTTTAGCTCGGCTGGAGCCATTTTGTAAGGAGGGATAGAAATAGGTTGCGTATCTAGCAATAGATCAGTACCAAAATAAATTTTCCTTTATGGAGGAACACCTGGCAAATCCTCGGGAAATGCCTCTGGATATTCGCACACCACCAGAACTGATTGGATAGTCGGGGTCTTGGACTTCACATCCTTAACCCTAACTATGTGGTACATACACTCCTTAGAGATCATCTTTCTAGCCTTAAGATAGAAAATAAATCGTCCTGCTGGCACCGTCGAACTACCCTTCCATTCCAAAACTGACTCACCCAGAAAACGAAACTCCACGGTACGGGTTCTACAAATAATCAAAGCATAACATGCAAAACACCAATCCATACCCAAAATGATGTCAAAATCAGTCATGGACAATTCTACTAAGTTTGCGGAGGTCACCTTACGCAACACCGTAATAGGGCAACCTCTATATACCTGCGTAACTATAACTGAATCACCGACTGGAGTGGACATGGAGAATGGTTCTGACAGAATTTCAGGACTAACTCCAAAACTACTAGCAATGTAAGGAGTCACGAAAGACAGTGTGGCTTCCGGGTTTAGCAAGGCATAAGCATCAATATGAAAGACACGCAACATACCAGTGACCACGTCTGGTGAAGTCTCCTGCTCCTGGCGTGAGGCAAGGGCATATAATTAGTTTTGGCGCTGACCTCCACCCCCACTAGTAGATGCTCCCTATGGAGCTGAATGGGATGGAGCTGCTGCTGTCCTGGTGGTCTGGGCTTGACCCCTATCATCACCCTGTCTGGCGTATAGACATGCTCGGCGAATGTGCCCAGGCCTACCACACTCGAAGTAGACATCCGAACCGAGTAGGCACTCCCCGATGTGAGTCTTGCCGCATTTCTCGCAGGCTGGAGCGGTATACTCTAACTGGGTGCCCCTCTGATCCTTCAACCCTAAAGACCTGTCCCTCTGATCACCCTTGGGTTTGGATGGAACACTAGATGATGATGGTGCTGGGGCTAGTGACCTCTACTGAAACTGTGGACGATAGCAACCGCCGGACCTCTAATGTGAAACCCACGACTATCTATCCGAGCTCTCTTTGCCTCCTTCTCCCTTGCATGAGCCGCCTCCATCTGCTGGGCGTACAACACTATGAGAGGAAAGTGCATATCCTGATGAAGCATGGCACTCCTGCAATCCTTGACTAAATAACCAGCCACGCCATGGACAAATCGGCTCACCTGCGCCCTCTGATCCATCACCAACTCTGGGGCATACTTTGATAACCGGGTGAACTCAAGAGAATACTCCAACACTATCATCTTTCCTTGCTTGAGGTTGACAAAGTCAGCTGCTTTCAATTCCCTCATCTCCTGAGGGAAGAACCTGTCAAGAAAGGCCATGCAGAACTCATCCCAGTTGATAGGGCCCGCTCCTGCTGCCTTGCTGTTCTTCCATTGCTTGTACCAAATATGAGTGACCTCTTTTAGATAATAAGAGGCCAAGTCAACAAACTCCCCATTTGTCACCCCCATAACCTGAGTGACCTTCAAGATCCCTTCAATAAACTCGTGTGGATCCTCATCCACCTTCGATCCGGTGAACTCAGGATGGTTCATCCTCAAGAAGTATCTAATCCGAGCCGCCGCTGCATTGCCATTCTGTGGAACCTGTGCAACAGCCTTCTGATTGACCTGGGCAGTCAAGGCCTTCGTCAACATCTGAATCGCCACCCAAAACTCAGCGTGGGCAGCTGGCTCTAGTGCCTGGGGCTCCGAAATAGGTGGGGCTTGCTGATGCCCATGGTCATTGCTATCTCCATGGCCTTCATCATTTCCATCCCTCCTTCCATTCATCCTTCTAGGAGCCATAATTCTGCAATCACGAATCTCACGACTTAGAGGGGTGGAGGGACTTTTTATCACACGATATAGAACATGAAAGAAGGGAACATTTCCTGAATGTCTAGTAGCCTTTTCGTCATAGGTGTGACACACTTCACACATATGAAAAAGACTCTACCTAATGTGGCTTTTGGACACCCTAGGACACTTCAAACCTATGGCTCTGATACAAAGTTTGTCACAACTCGAACATACATCTGGATCGTAGACACGGGATGCGGGACCTCGAGAGACCCCAAGTCAACCCATGGCACATGAATTCAACTAATCTCATTTAAAATAAACAGAATATTAAGCATAGAACATCACGGAAACTTAACCATGACATGCCATCTAGAAGTACCAACATTTACATAAGCTAAATGCTACTCATTTGTCCGTAAGCCTCTAATATATAAGATGGGTTGATGGGACAACATTCCCAACTAACCCGAGCAATACTGAAACATAATCAACAAGAAAGTTCATCAAACGGCCCTCAGAACATGAGGACTCACCAAAAAGCTAATATCGTAGGCTGGGATGGACTAATGACAACGATGAGCCTAAGATCCGGACCTTGTATTATGAAATGATACAGCATAGAAAATATGCGGTCAGTACGTGGAATGTACTTTATGCAAGGTAAGTAAAATGGATATTTTAAAAAGTAAAGTAAACTCATAAATAGACATAGGAGGAGGACATCATGCCTGCATCAAAATCTGCGTAATAAAACATAAGGCTCAAGGCTTTCAAATCATTCCAAAATAATTCAATATCATTATCATAAATAACTTTATCATAATATAACTTGAGCCAATAACATAAACATAACAATACATAAAAACATGCGTAACAATGGGATGACTCATCATAACCGACACCATCATGGTAGAGCCTTTCATGATGCCCCGCTGTCTCGCTCAAGTAGGCAGAGCCGACCCTGGCTTGCCAGGTGAGGGCCGTACATAAGGCATGATATCACAATTTAGGGGATCATTACCAATACATCATATCATTTACAAACCATAGTGGCATGTGGTTATGAGACACCGGTGTAGTCCTTTGAATGCTGGGCTGCTCGGTGCTAGACACGGCTCCCAAAAAACATGCATATAGGCTCATACATAAATCATTAACATCATGAATTTCATTGGCTAAGATATAACATTCATAATCATTGATTCCCTTTAAGACATGTTTAGCCAAGAATCAAGGCCCTTTTTATCGGCCAACATCATCAATCGATAAATCATGAAATTCGTTTCATAAATCATAAACCATTCTTCATCATATGGGCATTGCCCAATGCTTCATCATACTTAATTCTTTCAAAATATGCTCATAAACATGGGTAGTTTGGATTCATGCATTTCAATAATCAACAAACTTAAAATAATGAATATTCATCATAAATCATAATTTCTGTGAACTTCCATAAATGGACAATTTAGATTTAAAAAGATTGAAACATGATTTTGAAGAAAATAATACAAAATCTGCCCAACATGCATAATTCAATAATCAAAACCGAATTAAATCATATCCATAAAGAGAAATCACATTTTCATACATTTGGGCAAAACCCCATAGACTTGAATAAGAGGATTCATGACTTTAATCGAAATTGGGCATGGGTGAGGAAGACTTCCACCCATTTTAAAACCCTACATACCTGGGAATCGATGGATTTAAAGTTCCTTGATCACCCACAAAGAAATTGAAGAAAATTCGGGGAAGAAGACCTTGAATCTCCCATAAACCTCTCTAGAATCCTTGCATGAGAATGTGCATGCAATAGGGACTTAACTCCTCTTATCACATCAGGAAATATCCAAAATGACGCAGGAAATTTCTGGTCGCCAGTCCTCCCGAGGGACCTAACAGGTCGTTGCCACAGGACATGACTTATTGCCTTGATCCAATGAGTCCACTGCCCAAAACTCCAAGGGAACCCCATGGGTGACTTCACGAGTCGTGAGGTCAGACCACGACTCGTGGTTACCTTCAGTGGCCTACACTACCCATCCCAATATTGCCAATCCTCTAGGTTGACCACGGGTTACCTCACGAGTAGTGAGGTTTGACCACGATCGTGGCCAGGCCCATGGCTTCCCCACTCAGACTTTGCCAAACCAAGCTAACCACGAGTCACTTCACGACTCATGGTCACTCCTCACGACTCACCTCACGAGTTGTTCTATGACCTGATGAGAATTTTCAATTTTTCTCCATTTTCACTTCTAGGTCTGATCCTTGGGTTCCCGGGGTAAAACACCTCCCATGATCAACACTGGAACTCCCTCCTCGAATTCACTGGGATGGACCATGATGGACCTCACGAGTCATTAGGTGACTTCACGACTCGTGGTAGCCACCTATCGTCACCCCTTGACCAGGATCCTCCCCACAGCAGACTCCACTTCACGAGTCACTCCATGACTTTTGGAGTACATCGCGGGTCACTGGATGAGTCGTCCTGTTAACTGGTGCACCTTTTTTTGCTTTCTCTATTTCAACTCCCAGCTTGATCTTAAGAAATTTTGTGGGGTGTTACAAAGAAGAAGACTCCATTAGACACTGCAGAAAATTGTCAATACTTGTTAAACATGACGGGGTCACGGCTAAGAGTGAGGAAAACTCAAGCCAGAGGTATGCAGATGAAGTTTCAGTGGCCCAAGAAGATAGACTAAGGTCGGAGAAGTCTACAGAAGAAGAGGAAGGTGAAAGGAATAATTCTTCCAAAAGTAATGAGTATGGAGAAGGTGAGAATGAACAGAGGACTCATACTGCCGAGTCCTCTTCACGTAGTCCTTCAAGTGACACTAAACTTGTCAAGCCTATTAGATATTATGATTACAACTTTGAGACATCTATTGATAGGCACCCTAATTTGACAAGTGATATTATTTTTAGATCAGGTATTGGAAAGGTCTTTTTTTAGTTTAGAGAGATCTTGAAAAAAGAAGAATTGAGAAAGCTCTTTAAATCAAGTACTTTTTCAAAAATATCTTGACCTACCTAAGGATAGCACTATACAGTATCAAATGAAGATGGTATACCAACTTCTTCGATGCCGAATTTATAGTGATCGAAAAAAGGAAGTTTAGGTAAATTATTGTGGCATACCGGTGTGCTTTGGCATGAAAGAATTTGTTATTATCACTTGTTTGAATTGTCATTTCCAGAAAAGCCCACTGAAGAGAAAGTGCCACCTAAGGTTAGAAAGAGGCAACATAAAATCCTTTATCTAATGGGGAGGACCTGGAAGGATAAACAATTAATTGAGCATATAAAAATCCAAGGATTTTTGGAGAAGTGTCAAGAAGTCATTGTTCTTACTTTCTTTTTGTGCACAATATTCTTTATGGAAGAGATCCAAACACTAAGACTCCTATTGAATGAGTTTTATTCTCAATCGACTGAGATGCATTTTCTGCCTATCCATGGGGCCATGAAGGCTAAAATCTCACTGTTAAATATCTCTTGATGGGTGTGAATCCAGATGTGAAAATTACTAACCTATATGGCTTTCCGTGGGATTTCATGGTAAACTAACTTAACTTACTTAAACTTTATTTAATATTTATTTTATTATATTATTTTTGGATTCATTCATTATTATGATCCTCTATATCATTATTTTATCTAGGCTTGGACATTTGAGGCTATTCCTTACCTCCAAAAATAACTTAAAGAAGTTTTCGGAACAAGTATCTTATCCAAGGATCCTTAGATGACTTTCGGCGACTAATAACAAATCTGTTGAGACTCATGAGGCTTTTAATCTACTTGAGGACTCAGTATTCCTTATTCTACATTTATATATCCTTGAAATTTATTTTGACGAACAATTTCAACAATTGATTTATTTTTTTAGTTAGCTGTTGTAGTTGTTTAGCAGTTGTTTGCAACAGTTGCTGTTAAAAATTTCAGTAGTTGCAACAACTCCTTAACAACTGTTGAACCTGACTACTGAAACATACTGTTGCAATTGCCATTGTTTGTAGCAGTTGCTGTAACTTTTTCAACAGTTGCAACAACTTCTTAACAACTGTTGAATCTGAATGCTGAAACATAATGTGGCAGCTGCAGTTGTTTGCAGCAGTTGCTATAAATGTTTCAGCAGTTGCTGCAGCTTTCATACTTATTGCATCAATTATTATATATTTTAAATTTAATCTCATTTTTATATAATAATTTTTGACATGTAGATTGTGCACCTGCGGATACTTCCTGCACTTAGTGAGATGAAGATGAATTTTCTCACTGAATTTGTGCCTTTAAAAGTAACTAGGGATGACAAGATCTAAAGGCTTGAGAAAATTTGGTCGGAGTGGTGGCCATAAAAAAGGATTGTAGAGTTGTTGAAAATGATTTTGATCCTTCAAGGGCGCTTATTGAATTTGGTGTTGTAGGTGATGATGCTACAACAATAAATTGTGATGGTGTTGGGATTGGTGAATTTTCTCTAAATTTTGGTGTTGATGGTGGAGGTGGAGGATATTCTCCGAATGTTGGTGGTGTTGATAGTGGTGGAGGAGGAGAAGGATTTTCTCCTATTTATGAGGAAGTTTGATGTCCTCCAGAAACTCCATTCACAAAGGGAGAATCTTCTACTATTCGTGCCAGTACCTCTAAAGTGCCTTCTTGTTTTTGTAAATGTTTAAAGTGCACTAAGAAGATAGACTCGTTGATTTTAAGGATGCAATCTTTAGAGGACACCATGAAAATTTTCATTTCAAAGAGGGGTGTCAAGCCATAATTCAAGATTTTGGATTCGTATACTCCTGATGTTGGTAAAAAGAGGAAGATACAAATGTTAAAGGCACTGACAAGTGCCAAGAAAAAGGCTATGAATACTCCAAGGGTGATGGCCGGTGATCAGATAGAGTGACAACATGTTGATGTTTACAAGCGTTTAAATAGCCAGAAAATGAGGAAATTTTAGAAATACTAATTTAAGTCTGAAAGTTATATTTGGTAGTAATTCTATACAATGAGATAGTAATTTAAGAAATACTAGACGATCATTCACAGCAATTGCATATGTAATCAATCTAAATTAAGTAAATTGATCATTAATTGATTGGATCAGTCGTATTTAATGATAAATAGAGGGTATTAGTCTAATTTATTACTAAAAGTTAGATATAATAGTGATCTTAATTGAATATGTTATAGCAAGTAAGTTTGTTGCAAGAAAATACACAACAATTGCTGAAATGTGTTATAACAAGTAAGTTAGTTGTTGAAAAATTCACAATAATGACTGAACTATGTTACAGAAATTAAGCTAGTTGCTGGCAACTTCACAACAATTGCTGAAATGTGTTATAACAATTAAATTAGTTGCTGGAAATTTACAACAATTGCTGCAATTGCACATGTAATCAACCTAAATTAAGTAAATTGATTATTAATTGATTGGACCAGTCATATTTAGTGATAAATAGGGTGGTGTTAGTGCAATTTGATAATAAAAGTTATATATGATAGTAATTTTATACAATGAGATAGTAATTTGAGAAATACTAGATGATCACTTAAGCAATTGCATATGTACTCAACCTAAATTAAGTAAATTGATAATTAATTAGTTGAATCAATAATATTTAATAATAAATAGGGTGGCGTTAGTCTAATTTAATTCTGTAAGTTATATTTAGTAGTAATTCTATACAATGACACTAATTTAAGAAATACTAGATGATCATTCATAGCAATTGCACATGTAATCAATCTAAATTAAGTAAATGATCATTAAATTAGTTGGATCAGTCATATTTAATGTTAATGATAAATAGGGTGGTGTTAGTCTAATTTAATTTTGAATGTTATATTTGGTAGTAATTCTATATAATGAGATAGTAATTTATGAAATACTAGACGATTATTCACAACAATTGCACATGTAAGCAATCTAAATTATGTAAATTGATCCTTAATTTAGATAGTGGGGTATTTCATATCTAATGTGAAATGGGGGGTATTAGCCTAATCTAATACTGTAATTTAGATATAATAGTGATATTAATTGGATATGTTATAACAATTAAGTTAGTTGCTGAGAAATTCACAGCAATTACTGAAATGTGTTATAGCAATTAAGTTAGTTGCTGGAAAATTCACAGCAATTGCTGAAATGTGTTATAACAAGTTAGTTGCTGGAAAATTCATAGCAATTATTGCAATTGCACATGTAATTAACCTCAATTAAGTAAATTGATTATTAATTGATTGGATAAGTTAGATTTAATGATAAATAGGCTGGTGTTAGTCTAATTTAATACTAAAAGTTAGATATGATAGTAATTTTATACAATGTGATAGTAATTTGAGAAATACTAGATGATCACTTAATAAATTGCATATGTAATCAACCTAAATTAAGTAAATTGATCATTAATAAGTTGGATCAATCATATTTAATGATATATAGGATGATGTTAGTCTAATTTAAGTCGGAAAGTTATATTTGGTGGTAATTCTATACAATGAGATTGTAATTTAAGATATACTAGACGATCATTTATAACAATTTCACCTGTAACCAATCTAGATTAAGTGAATTGATAATTAATTGGTTAGATCAGTCATGTTTGATGATAAATAGGGTCGTGTTAGTCTAATCTAAGTTTGAAAATTATATTTGGTAGTAATTATATACAATGAGATAATAATATAAGAAATACTAGACGATTATTCATAGAGATTGCAC
>JACEIK010000737.1:362281-374716 GCA_018107945.1 Datura stramonium
ATAGTGATATTAAATTCTTAATAGAATATGTTATAGCAAGTAAGTTAGTTGTTGGAAATTTCACAGCAATTGCTGAAATGTGTTATGGCAAGTAAGTTATTGTCGAAAAATTCACAGCAATTGCTGAAATATGTTATAGAAATTAAGTTATGTCATGACCCGAGTCTAGACCCTGGATGAGACACGGGACTTGGAGTCACAAGTAGGCCAAAGCCAACCCATGGTGTATTAGAACACTATTAATCTGAGTAAACATATGCGAAAACTTTAAATAATAAAATCAATTAAGAAAGCTAATTTGATAAAATTTCATACATCTAAAAAAAATAATACTGAATGTCTGAAACATCTACTAATGATGAGTTGTTGGGACAATCCCCTAGTTAACTATAAAGTCTAATTGAAATAAATTAACTAAAAATAAATATCGTCCTAGAAAGATGAGGACTCACCAACGACAGCTGCTGATATCACCGAAAGGAATCGACTAATGATGCTGAGGCTGAGAACCTTTGCCTGTATCATGATCGATACAACATAGAAGGTATTCATCAATACTTTGAATGTACTAAGTATATGAGAGATAATATAAACATGAAGAAATAAATAATTGAACTAAAATGACATGAAATGACAAATTGAAATACTGGAAACTGAACCACTGAATATCATTGATATGGTAATGATCCTGGATGATGGTCATAGACATGTCCTAAATCTGAAATACTGAGCTGAACTAAACTGAACTGAGCTAAGCTGAGCTAAACTAAAACTATACTAAGTAATGGGAGAGTCTATTACCAGCATATAACCACGTGAACTAGATGTGGAGTTCGATGTTACGCCCCATCGATAGGACCCAATATATCTTGCCAGGGTATAAAGGTATGAACTGGGTGATCACAATCTGGGGCCATAAGGCCAACAAAATAACCTACGGTGGCAATGTAGTTCTGGGAACCTGGGTGCGCTGGAGCCCCAGTCCACTCGATGCTAAGTCCTACTTCCGTCGGATAGTCCTAATCTGACTACTAAGCTGATAGATTGAAACTGGGTTCCAAGACTACATCAGGGATACTTATGTGGAAGTACCTTGAGAGTCTTATCAGACCGGATTCTATAACTGGTGTTCTAAGACTAGTCAGAGTTGCTTATCTAGAAGCATCGTAACCGTCTAAATAACCAACTAATATCTGAATACTGATAACTGACATCTGGGAGGCACCACTGACACCTCAAGAAAAGATTATAGTCAAACTAATCAGTTGACATTTTTGAAAATACTGAGTATACTAATATTCTGACTGAAACTGGACTAGCATGCAACTGACTGAGATTTCAACTGATATTAATGATATGGGAATCCCAACACTGATAGACTCAAGCAACATGAGTAACTAATCAATTATGCAAGACCCTAACTTACTGCATTTTAGAGTTATGGATAAAACCATCTTTACAAGAATAAGTATCAACGTGATAGATAGATATGGAATTTTAGTAACAATTAACATGAACAATATTCCACACAATATATACAGAATCTGGCTGAAAATTCATTCACATTCAAAAACTCAGGGACTAGAACTGATAAGAAAATTTAGATGGATTTTGGGGGCACAAGGGAAGGACAATTCCCTTGCTAAATTCTCACATACCTGTTGAAGAAATCCTAGAGAAAGTCTCTTCAGAATCTGAGAAGAAAATTTGATTACCCTAACTTGCCCTGAGGAGTCTTTCTGAGAGTTCTTCGCTCTGGAGATCGAGAGTTGAGATAAAATGAGGGGGATCTGGTCGATTACCCATTTAATTATATCCAAATCATTCCAAAAATAATGGGATTTATAGATTAAAAATAACGAGACTAAAATAACCTTGGGAGAAAGTCTGAAAAAACTACCCGATAGGGGCTAATGGGTCACTCAACGAGTTGTTGGTCCTGGGCATGGATTTTTGGCTTACTGGAACAGGAAACTGGGGTAAACACAACTCACTGGATGAACCAACGGGTTGTTGGTGCTTTCCGTTGTCATTGGCAAGAAAAACCTGGGAGCCCCAATAACAAGCGACACAACGACTCGTTGGTAGAACCAATGGGTTGTTGTATCGACTCGTCGTCTCCACTGGAACAACTTTGAGGATCCTCCATGGGTGGACACAACGACTCATTGTGTGATACAATGGGTCATTGTTTCCACTTGTTGTCACTGAAGGAGTTGGTCAAAAAATACTTAGGAGCCCCAACTAATGAGTGACACCACGAGCCATTGTACCAAATGATGACTCGTTGGTTGACGTGTGGGTTACTGGAAAGGGATTACTAGGTTCTGAGATGGGGATGCAATGAGTGATAGGATGACTCATTGTTTCTCACAAAGGATCGTTCCATATCCCGTTGGTTCCCGAAGGATTATGGCAGGGTTGACAACGACCCAGACAATGGGTCGTTGGAGGTGACGATGACTCATTGTCTCGGTCATTCTGAGGCAAATTTTTTTGGTTTCTTATGATTTTTTCTTGTAAGGTCTGATTTTGGTCTAGAAAAATTTAGGGGTGTTACAATATCTCCCCTTGGGATCATTAGTCCTTGAATGAAGGCTAAAATTGCTGGAAAGCTGTGAAAAGAGCTGCAATTCCTAGACTGAGACTATGAACTAATTTCTGGAGGAATGACTGACTCCAAACTAATTTAATCATGCTAACAGGGTTGATGCAATAGAGCTGTTGAGTATGGAATTGCAGAGTATTAAGGAGGAATTTAATACCTGATGCTGGAATTGAACTGGTGTTAGTCTAATTAATTCTGAAAATTATATTTGATAGTAATTTTATACAATGATATTGTAATTTAAGAAATACTATACGATTATTCATAGTAATTGCACATGTAAGCAATCTAAATTAAGTAAATTGATCATTAATTGGTTGGATCAGTCATATTTAATGATAAATAGGGGGTATTAGTCTAATTTAACATTAAAAGTTAGATATAATAGTGATCTTAATTGAATATGTTATAGCAAGTAAGTTAGTTACTGGAAAATTCACAACAACTGCTAAAATGTGTTATAGTAAGTAAGTTGCTGAAAAAGTTTTATATAGCAATTGCTGAAATATGTTATAACAAGTAAGTTAGTTGTTGAAAAATTCACAATAATTGCTGTAATCTGCTGCAACAAGTTAGAAATTTGTTGGAATTTTCTAAATAAATTGCTACGTAAATTGATCATTAATTAGTTGGATCAATCATATTTAATAATAAATAGCATGGTGTTAGTCTAATTTAAGACCAAAAGTTATATTTATTAGTAATTTTATACAATGAGATAGTAATTTGAGAAAAACTAGATGATTAATTAAGCAGTTGCACATGTAATCAACCTAAGTTAAGTAAATTGATCATTAATTTGCAGAACCTCCAAACACGTACAATTGCAATTTCATGAAATTTAACATGCAATTTCTTGAAAGCATTCAGTAGGAAAAGTGCCCAAATAAGTTCACAAATAACAACAACATCAATAAGATCAAATGTGTTCCTATGGAGCGTTTCACTTGGAGCATATAGTCCTTTTGTACCCAAAAAATTTATTTTTCTTGGTTGGAAATGATTCATCGATTCCTTCTCGCCTTTTAAATGCCCTTCTTCCAACCTTTCCTGGCTCAACAAATGGAGATATTTTCCTCTCTAAAATCTCTATAGGAACTTCTTAAGTTTCTTTAGATTGCACGGGCTTAATTCCCCCCAAGTATGCAATAAGGTATACCTCTATCTTATAATACAGAGAGGAATACTCATAAATGCGTGATGTGCTGTAAGTTTACAGCACTTTCGACGCTTAAAGCTGAGAAAATAGCATGGAATTAGGTATATTTATATGTATATGAGGCATTTTTACTTTTATTTCAGGGAAAATAAGTGTTGGAGTAAAGATGTGCAAAAGAAGGCTTAAAATGCAGAAAATTAACCAAAGTACAAGTCTCAGTATGAGTCGTACTGAGAACCTTGATGAAAGTCAGAAGGTTGAAGTTAAAAGAAGGCAACATACACTCTCAATACAAGTTGTACCAAGATGGTACGAGCCGTAACTAGAGTCGTGGAATTATTCAAAGAAAATTGCACAAAGGCCGACTCCAGGCATGAATGGACTCACGAATCATAGCATCAACTTGCAAACCGTACCATGAGCTGTGGTGAACTTTAGAAGATTCTTCAGTACTTGGAAGAACTTCAGACACAACAAACAGTACAAGTCATAGGAAGAAGGTACGAGTTGTACCACAACACTCATGGAGAATTTCAGAAGATGTTAGAGTTCTCAGGGCCAAACCATGGAAGCGTTGTACAACTCATAGGATGAAAGTATGAGTCGTACCAGCTTGCTAATACTTAGCAAAATTTGCAGCAGCCAAGATCGTACAAGAAGTAGGTACGACCTATACAATCCTGCTATGGGTCGTAGGTCCAGTCGTGACATAGTCGGCACCAGATATGGAAAATTCCCTGTTAGCTTAAGAAAATATTTCTAATGTATGTATAAATAGATTTTATGTTTTATTTTAGTCAGAGAAGGACATAGTCGGATTAGTAGACGTGTGAAGAATAATTTTTGTGAATTTTTATCAAGTTTTGAGGAGAAATTTTTAGGATCAAATTTTTTATTTCATCCATTGTTCTTTAATATTCAAATTTGGTTTTCTTTCAATTGTTGCTGTAAGTATTTAATTATGTGTTTTTCCTTGAATACAAATTGTAATCTTACAACCATAAGAGGCTAAAACCTCTACAACTAGGGGTTGTGGGAACCATGGTGGAGTAACGAAATAGGGATACACAAAAGTGATTCAAAATCAATGCGAAAAGCTTGTATTGTATTCTCTTCATCTTTAAATGTTTCTTAATGGTGTACAATTTTAGGACTTGCCCGAATTCTTTACTTTCTTGAACCTAGAGAAATAGAGATTAGGAAAAGAGAATTACAACAAAGCCTTGGTCTTTACAATCATTGTATTCACTTGAGCTATGGTAGCAGGATAGTTAAATTTGGAACATATTGATAACATTTAGTTTGAAATCGCTCCTGAGACCTAACCCCGTGATTGATTAAAGTCATCCAATAGGGACAAACAAGTCATTTGGATGAACCCTAGTTATCAGTTCTATAAGTAAGCATTGGGATTGATCACGTGTGCACACCTGAAGTAGTTATGAACCCATGGGAAACAATTGTTTGCAAATCTTTATTTAAAATCACAAATATACTCTTCATTTAATATTGTTTTCTTTAAAACCCCCAATTTGGAGATAACTCACCAATAAGTTCAATTACCGGCATTAGTCTAGATCTTACCCTATTTCCTATGGGGTCGACCCCAACCTCTTAGTTGGGTTGTTTATTGAAAACGACCAATTTATACTTTGTCAGGAAGTGTGAGTTTGTGCATTATCAAAAAGTGGCGCCGTTGCCGGGGAATACGATTAAGATTAGATTAATTGCTTGTATTTGACTTGTGGTTGTTATTTCCCCATTTATGTTTTCTTTGTTTTTCTTTTGTGATTCATTTAGGCCAACACCAAGGGAGATACCTTTGCAAAAACCCAGATGGAACACAAGAAGCTGTGCTTGTAGAAGAGATAATGAATATTGACACATTAGCAGTTGTCTTGATGAACTATGAAGGAGGTGGGTACCGGGGTACACGGAGCTGGTGAATGCCCTAGATGGAATGGGGTCATATAACTTCATACCAAAGAAGTTATACCTTGATTCGAAGAACCGTTCAACCCCGCCAGCAAAGCCCTCAATAGAGGTATCACCATTCCTTGAACTGAAGGCACTGCCTCTCCATCTCAAATATGCATTCTTGGGTGAAGACAACACTTTTCTAGTGATTATTGAAGCAAATTTGATGGGCTGGAAAGTAGAAGCTTTGATCACAATATTAAAAATGCACAAAAAGGCAATTGGATGGACCATAGATGATATCATCGGAATCCCTCCAGGCATATGTACTCACAAGATATAGCTCGAGCCAAACTACATACCAAGTATAGAGTATCAGCGACGCTTGAACCCACCAATGCAAAAAGTAGTGAAAAAGGAGATTATCAAGTGGCTAGACGCTGGTGTAGTCTACCCCATTACAGATATCAAGTGGGTAAGTTCGGTACAGTGTGTGCCAAAGAATGGTGGGATCACAGTTGTACTCAATGAGAAGAATGAGCTGATACCAACACAATCAGTCACAGGATGGCGTGTATGCATGGATTTCAGGAAGCTCAAACACTGGACCCGGAAGGACCACTTTCTAATGCCATTCATGGATCATATGCTTGACAGATTGGAAGGTAGAGATTGATACTATTTTCTTGATGGCTACTTGGGGTATAATCAGATCATTATAGCCCCTAAAGTCAAGAAAAGACTACCTTCACCTGCCCATATGGAACATTTTCTTTCAAAAGAATGCCATTTGGATTTTCCAATGCACCAACCACATTCCAGCACTGCATGATGTCGATATTCTCAGTATTCATGGACGAATTCTCAGTTGTGGGTGACTCATTTTAATCTTGCCTCAAACACTTGGTCAAAGTGTTGAACAGATGCGAAGAAACTAATCTGGTCCTAAATCGGGAAAAATGTCACTTTATGGTCAAGGAAGGAATAGTGATGGATCAAAAAATCTCCGGAAAAGGGATTGAGGTGGACAAGGTGAAAATTGAAGTTATAGCAAGTTTGTCACCACCTATTTCCATAAAAGGGGTCAGAAGCTTTTTAGGGCATGCAGAATTCTATAGGCAATTTATCAAGGACTTTTCAAAGATTGCATAACCATTGTGCAAATTTCTTGAGAAGGAGGTAAAGTTCGTATTTGATGAGGCATGTCTAAAGGCTTTTGAGTGCTTGAAAGAGAAACTCACCACTGCTCCTATTATCATAGCTCCAGATTGGTTTCTTCAGTTTGAAGTAATGTGTGATGATAATGGGGTTTCTCTCGGTGCTGTCTTGGGCCAACGGAGAGCAAAGATTTTCCATCCTATCTATTACGCTAGTAAATCACTCAATATATCCCAAAAGAGCTACACTATGATAGAACATGAGCTATTTGTAGTGGTATTTGCATTCGAGAAGTTTCGAGCATACTTGCTTGGAACTAAGGTGATCGTCCATATAGACTATGCCGCTTTGAGATACCTGATATCTAAAAAGGTACTAAATCCAGGTTGATTAGGTGGGTGTTGTTACTTCAAGAATTCGAGTTTGAGGTCAAAGATCGGAAAAGGAACTGAAAATCAGATAGCTGATCACTTATCTAGATTAGAGTCTGAGACTAGGGCAAGAGAGGAGATTGATATTGATAATGCTTTTCCAGACGAATAGGTACTAGCTGCATCTCAGGACTTGATTCCCTAGTTCGCTGACTTTGCAAATTATTTGGTTAGCGACATGATCCCTGTAGAGTTGACTCCCCAACATAAGAAGAAGTTCTTATTTGATGCCCGGATAAACTATTGGGATGAACCATACCTATTTCACATGTGTGAAGATGGGATCATTCGAAGGTGTGTGCCAGAGTTAGAAATGTTGAGCATTCTAGAGGTCTGTCATTCATCCCAGTTAGGGGTCATCATAGTGGTATTCAAACTGCACATAAAATCCTGCCATGTGGGTATTACTGGTCCTCTATTCACGAAGATGCCTATGATTATGCCAAGGCATGTGATCAATGTCAAAGGCAAGACGGCATTACCCATAAGCATGAGTTACCATTGACCCCTATTCTTGAAGTTGAGTTATTTGATGTATGGAGTATAGATTTCATGGGACCATTTGTTAGCTCATATGGGATGAAATATATCTTGGTGATAGTGGATTATGTCTTTAAATGGGTGGAGGCTATTGCACTACCTAACAATGAAGGCAAAAGTGTCACAACATTTCTACAGAAGCACATATTTGCTAGATTTGGCACTCCCAGAGCAATCATCAGTGATGGTGGATCACACTTTTTGTAACCACCTCTTTAGAACCCTATTGGAGAAATATGACATCAATTATAAGGTGGAAACACCTTACCATCCCCAGTCAAGTGGGAAAATAGAAGTTTCAAATAGGGAGATAAAGACCATTCTTGCCAAAATAGTGAATACTGATCGAACAGATTGTTCTAGGAAGCTCGATGATGCGCTGTGGGCCTATTGAACAGCCTATAAGACCCCCATTAGTTCATCTCCATATTAGCTGGTCTATGGCAAATCATGTCATCTGCTAGTCGAGTTAGAGCATAAGGACTATGGGCTCTGAAAAAGCTGAATTGAACTAGAATGAAGCAGCCAAGTTGAGACTTGACCAGCTCAATGAGTTGGATGAGTTTCAACTTAGATCGTATGAGAGTGCGAACATTTATAAAGAAAGAATGAAGATTTATCATGATAGGACGATTGCAAAAAGGGAGTTCAACACGGGTGACCTGGTCCTACTATTCAACTCAAGGCTCCGTTTTCACCATGGAAAGTTTAAATCAAGATGGATGGGAGCTTACAAAGTGGTAAATGTGTCCCCATACGGTGCAGTGGAACTTGAGAACAAATATGAAAAAGGTTTAAATTGAACGGTCAAAGAATAAAACTATATCTGGGAGATACGGAGGAAATAAGAGGAATCGAGGTGGTGTACCTTGATGATGCCTGAAGAATCACAAAAGTTACATCGTGCTGCGACGTTAAATCAGGCACTGCATTGGAGGAAACCAATGGATGGTAAAGTCTGTGTAGCCACAGGTATGTTCCCTTCCCTCTATTTTTACATTCTATGCTTCGGGACAAAGCACGCTTTTAAAAAAAAACAGAGGGGGTGTACTTGTAGTTTTGGGTTTTTGATTTGCCGAGGGTTTTTCTTTCCGTGTTTCTTTTCCCTCGGGAATGCTATCTAGTATAACCGACATGTTTAGGATTTTATTTTTGTGATTTTTGTTTAATTAGAAAGTAGCTTAGGAGTACCCAACCAATAAATTACACTAGTTTTGATATTTTGAAAAATTGACCCTGTATAAAATTTTGATGATTACCTGTGTATTCGTGATTGAATGCATGATTTCTGTGGATCTTTGTATATCATTTTGTATATTAGCATGTATAGTTTTTTTTAATCCATGAATAAACCATACAGGTAGAGTGAATGCATGTCATGTACCATGAGTGAGTGAGGTCTAATACCTAGTTCAATACTGCGTAGAGGATCTAGAACTTGTCCAGTTGGTCTTTGCATAGGTTTTAGGATAGTTGGTTAGGAACGGATCATAGGACATTCTTGTTTAGCCCATGTTTAGCTGAAATGACCCTACCAAAAATGATACGATTCCCTTGATCTGAATGTTTGATCCTTAAATAGACCATTTTTCTTTGATTAACCAATTAACCATACCCATTTTTTTTATAATGATCCTGTTTTGGCCCTGGTCCCCCCTTGGACATTGTTAAACTTAACATAGGAAAAATGCCTAAGTTGTGGGTGGCTAGAGTAGGGGTACATAAATAGTGGGAAGGTAAAAAAGGGAGGGAGAGAAAAAAAAAAGAAAAGGGAGAAAAATGAGGTATGGTGTGACAAAAGAAAAAGAAAAATTGAAAAAGAAAATTGCGTGAAAAGCTTGAAGAAACACACTACACTCATACAAGTGTATAAAAAGGGTGAAAAAGGAAGAAAAAAGTGAAAGAAGAAAGAAGGGTGAAAAAAAGTAAAAAAATGGAGCCACATGTATATAGTACCAAGGAAGGGTTTAGTCACTTAAAAAAATCCCATATCTACCATATCCAGCCTAAAACATTACAAGACATAGCAAGTCCTATAATGATCCTAGCCTGACCATCTGACAAACCAAAGTAAAGAAAATAAGGGCAAGCCTATGGTATCTGATATGCAGTTTTGGAACTTGTTTATGAGAGTGAGAGTCATGCTTGTTCAGTCCCATGTTATATACTTTACTATATCTGTGAGTGGGGGACTTCATTTGCTGTGAGGGCACATGATCTGTGTTTAACTCTACTAGTGGTCTGTGTAAAAAGCATTAGTGATGACTTGACTATCTGTTAATAGCTAGATGACATGTCTTGATCCCTGCTTATCATGTTTTGTAGTTGCTTGTAGTGCATGCGCTGATTTGGTTCACGGAAAAAGGGTAAAAAGCTTTTTGAGTTAATAGTACAATTTTTTAATGTTGGCTGTAGTATCCTAGGTTTATTTTCTAGTTAAGCACCGTGTTTAGATTTTATTATTCTTTTCTTGAGGAAATACAAAAATCTTAAGTTGAGGTTGTTGATGTGCTGTGAGTTCACAACACTTTCGACGCTTAAAACTGAGAAAATAGCATGAACTTAGTTATGTTTATATGGATATGAGGCATTTTTACTTTGATTTCAGGGAAAATAAGTGTTGGAGCGAAGATGTGCAAAAGAAGCCTTAAAATGCAGAAAATCAGCCAAAGTACAAGTCTTAGTATGAGCCGCACCTTGATAGTATGAGCCGCACTGGAGTCGTGGAATTGTTCAGAGAAAATTGCACAAAGGCAAACTCCTGGTACGAATGGACTTATGAATCGTAGCATCAACGTACGAATTGTACCATGAGCCATGGTGAACTTCAGAAGATTCTTCAATACTTGGCAGAACTTCAGATACAACAGACAATACGAGTCATAGGAAGAAGGTACGAGTCTTACCACAACACTCGTGGAGAATTTCAGAAGATGTCAAAGTTCTTAGGGTGAAACCATGGAAGTATTGTATGGCTCATAGGATAAACATACGAGTCATACCAGCTTGCCAACACTTAGCCAAATCTGCAGCAGCCAAGGTCGTGCGAGAAACAGGTATGACCAGTACGATCCTGCTATGGGTCTAGGTCCAGTCGTGACACAATCGACACCAGATATGAAAAATTCCCTGTTAGCTTAGGAAAATGTTTCTAGTGTTTGTATAAATAGCTTTTATATTTTATTTTAGTCAGAGAAGGACAGAATATAATTAGTAGATGTGTGAAGAATAATTTTTATGAATTTTTATCAAGTTTTGAGGAACGATTCTTAGGATCAAATTCTTGATTTCATCCATTGTTCTTTAGATTGTTCTTTGATATTCAAATATTATTTTCTTTCAATTGTTGCTGTAAGTATTTAATTATGTGTTTGTCCATGAATACAAATTGTAATCTTACAACCATAAGAGGCTAAAACCTCTACAACTAGGGGTTGTGGGAACCATGGTTGAGTAACGAAATAGGGATACACAAAAGTGTTTCCAAACCAATGCAAAAAGCTTGTATTGTATTCTCTTCATCTTTAAATGTTTCTTAATGGTATATAATGTTAGGACTTGCCCGAATTCTTTACTTTCTTGAACCTAGAGAAGTAGAGATTAGGAAAAGAGAATTACAACAAAGCCTTGGTATTTACGATCATTGTATTCACTTGAGCTATGATAGCAGGATAGTTAAATTTGGAACATATCGATAACGTTTAGTTTGAAATCTCTCCTGAGACCTCACCCCGTGATTGATGAAAGTCATCCAATAGGGACAAACCAATCGTTGTGATGAACCCTAGTTATCAGTTCTACAAGTAAGTATTGGGATTGATCACGTGTGCACATCCGAAGTAGTTATGAACCCATGGGGAACACTTACCCTAGTTTTTTGCATATCTTGATTTAAAATCACAAATATGCTCTTGTTTTAATATTGTTTTCTTTAAAAGAATCCAATTTGGAGATAACTCACCGACAAGTTCACTTACTAGCATTAAGTCTAGATCTTACCATATTTCCTGTGGGTTCGAGCCCAACCTCTTAGTTGGATTTTTTTATTGACAATGACCGCTTCATACTTTGTCAGGAAATGTGAGTTTGAGCATTATCAATGCGACTTCTATAATCTTCAACATATTGGTATCGGAGTGCTGCCCTAACATATGGATAAGGTATTTTGTCAATGTCAAAGACTCTGCAAGTGCAAGATTTGTTTTGCAAATTAACCATTACAACTGCATTGTGACCGCTGACAATATATTTATAGTTGGCAGTTTGATGGACCAGTAGCTTGTTGCCCAAATTAACATTTTCTGCAATAATTTTTTCTATTGATGGAACAAAGATGGTTGGTGCATTGAGGAATTCCATACGCCTCTCATGAAATTTTTTTGCAAACCGCTTGTTTATATCATCAAAAAGAGCAGTGATGGGATATTCTCTTTCATTAAGAAATATTGCGTTGATCGAATCACCAATGTTTGTCGTCATAATATTGTACCTATAACATAAAAGCCTCAAATACTATAGTATTACTATATGTTTTAACAGTTGTTGTAAATGTTTTAACAATTGCTGTATTTATTCTAGAAATAAATACAACTGCTGAAACATACTACTGAATCTATTGATAT
>JACEIK010000738.1:6302-41314 GCA_018107945.1 Datura stramonium
AATCCTCGTTCTCCCCTGTTCCCCTACGTTTTCTACTGGAAATTATAAGTTATATGAAGCAAAACCGAAGTGGAGGGGTTTATATACTTGGGCCTGGACAAGGCCTCCGTGGCACGGCGCCATAGCGGAGACCCTCTCTCAATGGCACAGCGCCATCGTGTTGGGGTTCTATCCCGGCTCCTCCCGCGATGCTTCGATGTGATATTCATCCAGTCTTCTCCCAGGCCTTTTCCTAGTATGTATGACATTCTAAAACTCTTAACAAACATGCGAATAGGCCATCTACATGTCGAGAATTTACGGGGTGTAACAACAATGTTACACCCCATAAATATTAATGATTAGTAAGCATACATGTGGATTGTGACGACTAAGAATAGCTTGACGCGTGTGGAAAAAGCCTCGAATGCGGTTCAGTCGAGACCAGTGCACATAGGGCCAGTGCGGGGCGTAGGCTTGCTGGCACTTTGAGAGGCGTGGGGTGCTAGGCCTACTGCCTCAATGGGAGGCGCGGCGCGCCAGGGTGGCAGCCTCAATGGGAGGCGAGTCGAACGCCCCTGCCACCAACCTCACTTATATATATATATATAGCCCCTCTTCAATTGTAATTCATCTTTCACATTTTCTTTAGGCCAGAGAGAGTAATAAACGAGGTTTTTAACGGTTTTTCGTCCGATTATGCTACCAAATGCTGTCCAAATTAAAATTAACTTCGGGTATCAAAGTTTAAGCCCGCAGAGAAAAATACTACAGAGTTATTTTCATTAAATTCACCCAGTGAATGATAACCCCACCGAGCCAAAGTTGTCTGAATTACTTCAAACTGATTTCTTTACGATCACACACTTCAAGAAAGCATTTCTCCCTTTTTAACCCTCGGGAAATAATTGTTACACCCCAAAAGTTTTTAACGTTTAGTCGGCCTATTCGTATGTTGGTTAAGAGTTTTAGAGTGCCATACGTACGAGGAAAGGGCTCGGGGAATGGCCGAACGAGTGCCAAGATGGGATTTCGTGGGATGAGGCCAACCAAGCTGCCAAGACGGGCAAAGTGGCATGGAGCAGCTCCTACGAGTTAGCTAACATGGCATAGAGAAGAATTAGCATGTTGGGCAGAGTGTCACAGTTCCTTGTCTGCTGCCTCAAGTATATATAGACCTCACCCTTAGATTTCATGTTATTTTCTACAATAAACTCGGCCAGCAGAGTTAGAAGCGAAGGGGAATTTTAATTTTCATCCGATTACGCCACTAAACGCCGTCCAAATAGAAATTTACTTCGGGTATCGAAGTATAAGGCTGCAGGAGCATTTCTACAGAGTTAGTTTCGTGAAATTCTCCTGGCGAATCATCGTCCTGCCGAGCCAAAGTTGTTGAAATTTCTCCAAACTAGTTTCAATATGATCCCAGGCTTAATGTAAGCATTTCTCCATTATATACTTTGGAGAAATAATGAGGTTTCGACCGTGTTCCGCAAAAGTTGGAATATAGTTAATATTTATATATAAAGTTTTCTTTTTTGCCGAATTTAGTGTTAAAACTAGTCCTATCTTTCCAGTAACACGATTTCAGTTGGGAAGAGCTATTGAATACTAATTGGAACCTATCAGTTAATCAGAAACCGGCAATCGAGGTATGTTAAGGCATTTTTTTTTGGAAAGTTAGTTTCTTCAGCATAGTAGTCCAGTATGAATCCTAGTATAGCATGTCAGGAGTATGTTATCATGTTTAGTTGTTGTTGTAAGTTGAGACTCGTAAATTGTATTTTTTGGCCTGGATTATACCTGTATAGCTTCCGTGACCACCCCAGTGTTAATAGCTGTGTCGCCGCCAGCCAGGGGCGAGGATACGCGCTCTACGAAGCAGCATGTCGTGTGTAAGGGATTAAGATAGGGATCTAGATCCTCATATTGCCATGGTTGGCCTTATACACACCCCCGCCGATCACTTACGCCTTGGGTGTAGATATCAAGAGTCCTCTGGACTAAGTCACAGCTTTAGTCAGGGGCCGAGCAGGCCTAGTTGCAGACCCAAGGGATCGACAGGACGCTTATAGCTGGTAGTTGATTAAGTATGACCTGGATAGGGGCATATAGATTGAGGTGTACTCACTAGGGCTAATGGGGGCCCAGGTGGGTTATTCTGTGCTGATTGTACCTTCCGGCTTATGGGAACCAGGTAAGGTTTATGCTTGCTTTAATTAGTGATAGTTAGACAGTAAGATGCCTCGCTTGTCAGGTATGACCCTTACCCTTCTTATTACAGTTATGTTTAGCCTGATTTCACTACTTTAGTCATCTTTAGTCAATTTCCTTTACTTCATTCATTTTTAGTTCTAGTTCTTACTTTCAGTTATTTAAAGTTACTGCTTTACATACTCAGTACATGTGGTATTGACGCCCTCTTCTGGGGCACTGCATTACTTGCCTGCAAGTGCAGATAGACGAGGAGCAGGTCCCTCGTAGTTCCGGTCAGCTTTACAGAGCCGTCAACTTCCTTCTTCCGGAGCTTATGTGATAGATGTTTACTTCTTTTGTTTGTACAGTATGGGTAGGTCGGGGCCCTGTCCCGACCATCTTATTAATCCTAGAGGCTTGCAGATTGTGTTACTTCCCTGTGGTTAGATGAAATCGGCCGTGTGGCGCCTGTATGTGTTTTAGATTATGTGTGTTGGCCGTGTGGGGCCCTCTTTAGCTGTTCATTGATGGAGTTGTCGGTCATAGTTCAATTTAGCATCTAATTTTACTTTGCAGTTATAACTAGATATCATGGTGGCCTTGTCGGCCCGCATAGGACTCCCTATGATTGTTTGTCTCTAGTTAGTTGTTTATTTCCACAGGTGGCTATAGGCCTTTTCAGTCGGGGGTTTTGGTTACAACTGCCATATAGCCCGTTGTTTGCTTGATTCTAAGAGTCAGAGTCAGCCCGGCACTAGAGGTGCTTAGGCTTAGTCATCTCAGCAATTCAAGTCCTAGTAGGGCACCAGGTGCCAGTCATGCCTCCCAAGGTGGGGCGTGACAAACTTGGTATTAGAGCAGGTCGTATCCCAAGGAGTCTGCAAGCCGTGGTAAGTAGATTCTTGTCTATGGATGTGTTGAGCACCACATACTATAGGCAGGAGGCTGCAAGGCATGATAGGATGGTTACTCTTTCTTCTTATTTAGTCGTGCTATAGGAGAGGTACAATATAGGGTTGAGTCGCTAAGCTCATTATACTCTTTTGCTTGCAGAGATATGTCTGACCAGCGACACTCTATGACAGGTAGGAGGCTAGATGTAGCAGCAGGAGAGGGCACCAACAGGGTCCTTAGCCTTGGTCAGAATCAGCCCGATCTGAGGACGATACAGAGGTATCATCTCGACCTCCCCAACAGTCTCCACCACGTCAGGAGCCGCTTGGGACGACCGGCGTTACGGCACCGCCTCCGGCAGTTTCAATACCCGTACCATCCAACCATGAGGTATGGAGTGTGGTGGTTATTCTAGCCAAGATGATGGCTGCTCAGCGCCAGCCAGTGCCACCTACGGTTGCAGAATCCTTAGGAGGGCCTGGTAGCTTGAGGGTCCGGGAGTTCCTAACAATAAGTCCCCCGCAATTCGCAGGGACAGATCAGACTGAGGACCCTAAGGACTTCTTAGATTAGATGTAGAGGATTTTTAGGGTGATGCATGCTATACCCACAGAGTCAGATGAGTTGGCGGTATTCCGGCTATGGGACATCGCTGTACTATGCTATGAGAGTTGGGAAAGGTCCCGAGGGAGAGATGTTTCCCCTCCGCCCTGGCCTAACTTTCAAGAGGCTTTCTTGGATCATTACTTACCGTGGGAGATTCGACAAGCCTGGGTTGTTCAGTTCCTACACATGGAGCAAGGGTCGACGAGTGTTAGGGAATATGCCATGCGGTTTAATTCCTTGGCTCGATATGCGCCAACCTTTGTGGACACAATGCCAGCCAGGGTACACCGCTTTGTTATGGGGCTGAACTTAGAATATGTTGAGACCTGCATCACAGCTACACTACGAGAGGATATTGATATTGCTCGTGTGCAGGATTTTGCCAAAATATTGAGGGTATCAGACAACAATAACGGGAGATTAGGAGGACAAGTCAGGAGCAGCGCCGCAGGGACAGACTGAGTGAACTATAGGAGGAGTCCCGGGGAGGACCTAGGCCACGGTTATCAGATAGGCCACCTAAACCCTCGCCTCCACCGCAGTGGCAGAGGAGAAGGTCTAGTCGCCTAGGGCAGCCAGAGCCTGACGAACGTTCGCGAGCAGTAGGTTCACAATAGAAGAGGGTAGTGGAGCAGAGTGCGTTTACAATACCACTATGCCCTATTTGCAGTCGACACCACTCTAGAGCATGCATGTATGGTTCCACATCATGCTACATTTGTGGAAAAGACGGTCATCAGATGAGGAATTGTCGAACTAGGGGCCAGGATGACCGGGATCGACAGGATCGGTCCTCGACAGGATCACGAGCTCCAGCATACCCCAGCAGGGTGAGGGCCCTCAGTTTCAGCTGGAAGAGGCCGAGGCAGATCAGGGGCCTCCAGTTCAGGTGCCGGCCCAGACCGTACTTATGCACTACCGGGACGACAGGAGTCAGAGTTTTCACCGGATGTTGTTTCCCCCTCAACCTATGTCCAGTCCTTCCAATAACTAGTAACAACAACTCATTGTTCCTGACAATGAGTCGTTACACCTTCCGTTGTCTCCACTGCTTCCCTGAACTTCCCAAACCACGACAGCTTATGATGACTGGTGGTATCCAACCACGAGTCGTCGGGTCGCCCGTCCTTTGATGTTTTTTCCAGTTTTCTGCACATTTCAAATTCAACTACCTGGTCTATTATTAGGCCTCTCCGGGGTATTACAATATCTCCCCCTCGAAAATATTCATCCTCGAATGTAGGAAAAAAGCAGCAAACAGAAACATACAATTTATCATAGCCATATACTGATCATTTTAATCGAAATTTCACGGAATGACTTCCTCCGCATAAAACCACATAGCTGAACTGATCTTATACTTCAAATACACATTCATACACACAAAAGAAACTTGCACACATGAACTGAACTTGAAAACTAGATAGATTCATAGAAAAAAACTGATACCTCAAGTCTGAACCGATCCGGTAGAGAACAAATGTGGGTATCTAGCAATCACATCCGCTTTGGCTTCCCACGTAGCTCCCTCAACATGTTGATTTCTCCATAATACTTTAACTGAAGCTACTTCTTTGTTCTTAGCTTATGGATGTGATGATCTAAGATTTTCACCGGAATTTGTTCATAGCTGAGCCTATCCTTTACACTAACGTTGTCTATCGGAGTACTAAAGTTGGATCACCCAAGCACTTTTTCAAGAGCGATACATGAAACACGAGATGAACTGAATCTAACTCTAAAGGCAAGTCCAACTCATACGCCATCTTACCAACTCTCCTCATAACCTAGTAAGGACCAACATATCAGGGACTGAGTTTCCCCTTTTTCCTGAACCGCATGACCCCTTAATGGAATATAACTTTAGAAATACCCAGTCGTCCACATCAAACTCCAAGTATCTTCTCCTTACATTGGCATATGATTTCTGACTACTCTGAGCGGTTTTCAATTGGTCCCTTATCAAGTTGACCTTTACCATGGCCTTATGTTCTAAATCGGGTCCTATCATGGATGCCTCACCAACCTCAAACCATCCGATGGGTGATCTACACCTTCATTCATAAAGAGCCTCGAACCGTTCCATTTGAATACTAGAATGATAACTATTATTATAGGCAAACTCGATCAAGGTCAAATGGTCGTCCCAACATTCTTTGAAATCCATAACACATTCCCTCAACATATCCTCGAGGGTTTGAATCATTCGCTCTGCCTGTCCGTCTATTTGCAGATGGAAGGCTGTATTGAGCTTAACCTGCATCCCAAGTCCTTTTTGAAAATATCTCCAGAATTGAGATGTAAACTAAGTACCTCGGTCTGAAATAATAGACAAGATCTCCCCATGAAGTCGAGCCAATTCCCGATTATACAACTTAGCATAATTATCCACTGAATCCGTGGTTTTTAGAGGTAGGAAGTGTGCAGCCTTAGTTAACCTGTCTACCACCTCCCAAATGGAGTCATAGTGTCCGCGAGTACGAGGTAGACCTGAAATGAAATCCATGTAAATTTCTTCCCACTTCCAAGTGGGGATGCTGATATCCTGAAGTATGCCTCCCGTCCTTTGATGTTCGACCTTCACTTGCTGATAGTTTGGACACTTGGCTACAAACTCCGCAATATCCTTCTTCATACCATCCCACCAATAGATTTCCTGAAAGTCCCAATACATCTTGGTGGATCCTGGGTGAATGGAATATCTTCTACCATGTGCCTCGTGCAATATCTGAACCCTCAAATTATCAACGTCTGGGACACATAGTCGACCTTGATATCGTAGAACACCATCTCCCCCTTGGGAGAAAACCTCAACTTTTTGACACTGCACTGCTTCCTTCAGATTCCTCAAAGTTGTATCCTCATCCTTCTTAGACTTGACATCAACCACCAAGGATGATTCTGACCTGTTTTGCACAACAATGCCGCCATCGGTTGTGTCGATCAACCTAACCCCCAGCCTTGAAAGTCGATGGACATCTCTAACCAACTCTTTCTTTCCTTCATCCACGTGGGACACACTCTCAATAGAGAGCCTACTAAGCGCATCGACAATCACATTAGCCTTTCCCTGGTGATAGAGGGCACTCATGTCGTAGTCCTTTAGTAACTCCAACCACCTCCTATGCCGAAGATTTAGGTCTTTCTGAATGAACACATACTGCAAGATATTGTGATCTATAAATACATCCACATGGACCCCATACAAGTAATGCCACCATATCTTCAATGCAAACACCACCACGGCCAACTCAAGATCGTGGGTCGGGTAATTCTTTTCATGAACTTTTAGCTATCTCGAGGCGTATGCTATTACCTTCCCATGCTGCATAAACACACATCCCAGTCCAACCCTCGAAGCATCACATTACACTACAAAGCCATCAGTGCCCTCAGGTAAAGTCAACACTGGTGCTGAAGTGAGTTAGGTCTTCAATTCCTGGAAGTTTTTCTCACAATCCTCTGACATCAGAACTTTATCTTTTTCTAAGTCAACTTGGTTAAAGGTACCAATATAGATGATAATCCCTCAAAAAACCTTCGATAGTATCCTGCTAGGCCAAAGAAACTCCAAATTTCTGAAGGATTCACCGGTCTAGGCCAATTCTTCATTGCTTTGATTTTCTGAGAATCCACCCTTATGTTCTCACTTGACACCACATGGCCTGAAATGCCACCGAGTCTAGCCAAAATTCACACTTTCTAAAATTTGCATACAGCTAATGATCCTTGAGGGTCTGAAGCACTACTTCCAGATGAGCGGCATGCTCATCCTCGCTCTGGGAGTATATAAGGATTTAATCAATGAACACAATCATGAACATGTCCAAATATGCCTCAAATACCCTGTTCATTAGATCCATAGAAGTTGCAGGAGCATTGGTTAGTCAAAAGGACATAACTACAAACTCATAATGGCCATACGGGGTCCTGAAGGCTATCTTTGGGATATCATTCTCCCGGACTCTAAGCTGGTGATATACGAACCTGAGGTCTATCTTTTAGAAACACGTGGCACCCTGAAGCTGGTCAAATAAATCATCAGTCCTAGGCAAGGGATACCTGTTCTTGACGGTGACCTTATTAAGCTGTCGATAATCAATAAAAGTCTAAAGGGATCCATCCTTCTTTTGAGCAAAGAGAACTGGTGCACCCTATTGAGACTTGCTCTGTCTAATGAAACCCTTTTCCAACAAGTCCTTCAACTGTTCTTTTAATTCTTTTAGTTCGGCTGGAGCCATCTAGTAAGGAGGGATAGAGATAGGCTGCATATCTAATAATAGATCAATAATGAAATCAATTTCCCTTTTCGGAGGAACACCTGACAAATCATTGGGAAATACCTCCGGATATTCGCACACCACCGAAACTGACTGAATAGTCGAAGTTCGGACTCCACACCCTTAACCCTAACTAGGTGGTACATGCAACCTTTACAGATCATCTTCCTGGCCTTAAGATAGGTAATAAACCGACCTACTGGTACCGCTAAAATACCCTTCCACTCTAAAACCGACTCACCTGGAAAATGAAATTCCACTGTACGGGTCCTACAATTAATTGAAGCATAACATGAAAACAACCAATCCATTCCAGGAATAATGTCAAAGTCAGTCATGGCTAACTTTACAAGGTCTGTGGAGGTAACCTTACGCAACACAGTGCTCGGGCATCCTCTATATACTTGTCTAGCTGCGACCGAATCACCAATAGGGGTCGAAACTTAATATGATTCTGACAAGGTCTTGGGACTAACTCCAACGCTACTAGCAAGGTAAGGAGCCACGAAAGACAATGTAGCTCCCCGATCTAGTAAGGCATAAACATCAATATGAGAGACACGTAACATACTAGTGACCACGTCTAGCGAATCCTCTTGATCCTTGCGCGAGGAAAGGGCATAGAATCGGTTTTGGCAAGGTCCGCTACCCCCACTAGTCGATGATCCCTGCGGAGTGGAATGGGATGGAGTTGCTGCTGTCCTGGTGGTCTATGCACGACCCCTGTCATCACCCTATCTAGCTTATAGGCACGCTCGGCGCATGTGCCTAGATCTACCACACCCATAGAAGACATCTGAACCGAGCAGGCACTCCCCAACATGACTCTTGCCGCACTTCCCATAGGCGGGAGAGGTATACTCTAACTGGGTGCCCCTCTAATCCCTCGACCCTGAATACCTGCTCCTCTAATCACTCTTGGGCATGGATGGAACACTAGCTGATAATGGTGTTGGGGCTTGTGACCTCTACTGGAATTGTGGACGGTAGCCACCAGTAGACCTTTGATGCGAAAACCCATGACTATCCGTCCAAGCCCTATTTGCCTCCCTCTCCCTCACATAAGCCGCCTCCATCTACTGGGCATACAACACTATGTGAGGAAAGTCCATATCTTGGTGAAGCATGGAAGTCCTGCAATCCCTGTTTAAATAACCAGCCACACCATGAACGAATCGGCTCACCCGCGTCCTCTGATCCATCACTAACTCTAGGGCGTGTTTTGACAAACAAGTGAACTCAAGCGAATACCCCAGCACTGTTATCTTTCCCTTCTTGAGGTTCACAAACTCAGCTGACTTCAAATCGCTCATCTCCCAAGGGGAGAACCTGTCGAGAAAGGCCATGTGGAACTCATCCCAGCTGAGAGGGCTCTCTCCCGCTGCCCTACTATCCTTTCGTTGCTTGTACTAAATATGAGTGACCTCATTTAGTTTATAAGAGGCCAAGTCAACACACTCCCCGTTTGTCACCCCCATAAACTGAGTGACCTTCAAGATCCCTTCAATGAACTCGTGTGGATCCTATTCACCTTTGATCACATGATCTCAAGAGGGTTCAGCCTCAACAAGTCTCTAATCCGAGCCGTTGCTGCATTGCCATTATGTGGGACCTGCGCAACAGCATGCTGGTTGACCTATGCGGTCAAGGCCTGCACTAACATCTGAATAGCCACCCGAAACTCAGCATGGGTAGCTGGCTCTGGTGCTTCGGGCTCCTGAGCAAGTGGGGCTTGTTGGTGCCCAAGGTTATTGCCACCGTCGTGGCCTTCATCATATCTATTCCTCCTTCCATTCATTCTTCTAGGAGCCATAATTCTACAAATGTGAAAAGCACAAATTAGATGGATGGAGAGGCTTTTCATCGCATGACGTAGAACATGAAAGAAGGGAACGTTCCCTAAACGTCTAGTAGCCTCTTCGTCATAGGTGTGGCGCGCTTCACACCCATGAAAAAGACACTACTTAACTCGGCTTTTAGACACCCTAGGACACACCAAAACTATTACTCTGATACCAAGTTTGTCACGACCCAATCGTACACTAGGATCATAGACACGGGACAAGGGACCCAAGAGACCCCAAGTCGACCCATGGCACATGCATACAACTAATCTCATTAAAATAAGCGAAATGATAATCATAAAAAAGACATAGCGACAACATAATTATAGCATAAGATTAGGAAATACTTGACATATACATAACTAAGTACAACAAACTTATCTGGAAGCCTCTAATACATAAGATGGGTTGATGGGACAAAACCCCAAACTAACCCGACCAATACTGAAACATAAATAACATGAAATTCTATCAAACGGCCCTCGAAACATGAGGACTCACGAATAAGCTGAAAGCGTAAAATGAGATGTACTAAGGGTGGGGATGAGCCAGAGATCCGGACCCTGTATCATGTGACGATGCAGCATAGAAAGTATGTGGTCAGTACGTGAAATGTACCGAGTATGTAAGGTAAGTAAAATTGATATTTTAGAGTAAATAAAACTCATAAATAAATATAAGAGAAGGAAATCATGCTTACATCAGAATCTTTATAACAAAACATAAGGCTCAAGACTTTCAAATCATTCATAATCATTCATTTTAATAATTGTAAGTAAACTTTATCAAAACTGTTAAACCCCATAAGTTTGTAGCATGTAGTTGGCCTATTCGCGTGTTGGTTGGAAGTTTTAGAATGCCATACGTGCGGGGAAAGGGCGTGGGGAAAGGCCGAACAAGTGCCAAGTTGGGATTTCAGGAGAGGAGGCCGAACCGAGCTGCTAGAGGGGCAAAGTGGAATGGAGCCTCCACCTCCGCGTTAGACAACATGGAACGGAGCCAAAATGGATCATTGGCCAATGTGCCACGTTTCCATGTATCGGCTTCAAGTATAAATAGGCCTCACACCTAGATTTGTATCATTTTATATATACAACTCATGACCAGAACAGAGATAAGGACGAAGGGTTCATATAATTTTCTTCCGATTACGCTGCCAAACGCTGTAAAAATTCAAATTAACTTCGGGTATCGAAGTATAAGGCTGCAGGGAGCATTTCTACGAAGTTAGTTTCGTGAAATTCGCCCGACGAATCGTCGTCCCACCGAGCCAAAGTGATTGGAATTGCTCCAAACTAGTGTTAATACAATCCCAGGCTCAAAGTAAGTATTTCTCTCTTCTAGATTCCCGATAAATCACGAGTTCTTGATCGTCTTTCGATAAGTTGAAGTATAGTCAATATACATATATAAAGTTATTGTTTTCTTTGAATTTAGTAATGAAGATAACTCTATTCTTCCGTTAATGTGATTATAGTTGGGAAGAATAGCTGAATACTAGTCGAACCTCGCCAGTTAATTGATAAACGGCGAACGAGGTATGTAAGGCTTAACTCTCGGCAAGTATCCTAGTCTTACAATGTTACGACTTATGTTCTTGAATAGAAATAACGATCTCAGATGCTACAGATGGTTTCTACCATTAGATTGTAATTCGACATGTTGTAATTAGCTTTTATTGATATACATATATAAATATAAGATATGTTGCGAGTAACTACTAATAGGGATTACAGTTACATAAATTATGGTTAGCTACTAGAAAGTATATACAGATCGTACTACAGGACCCCTCGTTAAAAAGGGAGCAGGTTAAATTAGATTCACGTATGACGCTATAGAAACTCTTTTATTCTCAGCTTTTTGGGATGGTAGACTTATATGTTTATTTTCAGGCCTAGACTTCAGAGGCTCGTAAGAGTTAGTATCCTGAATCGGTTGGTTAAACATTATAGGCAGTTAGGCAGTCTAACAACCAGTTGGAGCCTGTATTAGCAGTAAAGCATCCTTAGAGGTCATTGACATTATCGCACGTCCCAGAAAAAGAAATAGAGACAGAATAGGTATATTCTAGAGTTAGCGACATCAGGGTTCTCCAGGGTATTGAGCGATCACCCATCATCCCTTTAGCCTTATCAGCGATTGTCAGTCTTAGTCGATTTAACAGTTATCATGTAGAATGCCCAGCAAGCCAGCCTAGTCGACCAAGTCAGATAAACATCCTTAGAGGTCATTGATTGACGTCCTTAAAAGAGCTTAGAGCATTTAATAGGTATATTCTAGAAGACACATCAGTGGTTCTCCAGTATTGAGCGATCACCCATCATCCCTTTAGCCTTATCAGCGATTGTCAGTCTTAGTCGATTTAACAGTTATCATGTAGAATGCCCAGCAAGCCAGCCTAGTCGACCAAGTCAGATAAACCTGTAAGTACCCCAAGGAGGGTCCATATAAGCAGCCAAAGGGACTGTCCAAAGATTCTAGCCGGTTCTCGTAAGGTATTCAGGTATAGAGTCTTAGGAGAGGGCCAGTCTATATACAATTGCCCATAAGACTAAGAATTGCCCAGAACGGCAATATAGATCCGAGTGGATTCAAGCATACAAGTCTAAGGAGCCTGTGTAGTACTGCTAGTACACCGCTTACCAAGTTAAGGATATCGATCGGTAAGCTCCCTATGGAGAACCAGGGACCGATCGCCTAGAAGCAAGTTCGACCAAGCCCAGCTCTATAGTTGTTTAATTAGAAGAATAAAGTAGTTAGCTGTCCGCAACTCCACAGTTATGCATGAGCTACAAATGTCCGAGTAGGACATTCAGAGTATTGTTAGACTATTTCAGACCTCACTCTATTCAGCCTAGATTATTAAAGATCATGATCACTATCAGGATCCTCTGTTCAAATACATGCACATGGTGTTCCTATAGTAAGTCATACAGATTATCCCAGAAGCGAGTAGCATTAGCATGAGGCCCAGAAGGGCAGATACGCTCTCTCTATGCAGATAGATTTATTTGTCAGTTTCTCCAGTATAGTAACCCAGTAAGACGCTCAATAAAGCGTGTCAGGAGTATGCGATTATTTGTGTAGTTATTGTTATCAGTTGAGACCTGTAATTGCATTGTTTGGGCTGGATTACCATTATATCCTCTGTGACCGCCCCAGGGTTAATAGCTGTGTCGACTTGTCTGCAAGAGGGCGAGGATACGATGCTCTACGGAGCGGCATGCCGTCCGCAAGGGACGAATATGGGGAGCCAACTCCTCATATTTTGCCGTGGTTCGCCTATACACACCCCCGCCGAGCACTTGCACCTGGGGTGTAGACTTGAAGAGTCCTCTAGACTCAGGCACAACTATAGTTAGGGGCCCAGCAGGCCCAAGTTGCATACCCAGGGGATCGGTAGGATGCTCATAGCTAGTAGGTGATGGGGTGTGACCTGTATAGGGGAAAATAGATTGAGGTGTACTCATTAGGGCTAATAGGGGCCCGTGTGGGTTGTTATGTGTTGATATCACCTTCTGACTTATGGGGGCCAAGTAAGGTTTATATTATGTTTCTTTAGTTATTGATAGTTAGACAGTAAGACATTTCGTCTGTCAGGTATTACCCCTACCCTTCCTATTACAGTTATGTTTAGTCTTGATTTTACTACTTCAGTCAGCCTTAGTCCGTTTCCTTTACTTCAGCAATGGTCAGCTTTATTCCTTACTTTCAGTCATTTACAGCTGTTGCTTTACATACTCGGTACATATTGTACTGACACCCTTCCTGGGGCGCTGCATTACTTGCCTTCAGGTACAGATAGACGAGGAGCAGATCCCTCGTAGTTCCAGTCAGCTGCATAAAGCCATCAGCTCCCTTCTTCCGGAGCTTGTGTGACAGAGGTTTACTTCTTTTGTTTGTACAGTATGGGTAGACTAGGGCCCTGTCCCGACCATCTTATTACTCCTAGAGGCTTGCAGATTGTATCATTTCCCTTTTGTTAGATGTATCGTCCGTGTGGGGCCTTGGTAGCTGTTTATTTTCACAAGTGGCTATAGGCCTTTTCGGTCGGGGGTTGCATTTGCAGCCGCTATATAGCTCATTGTTTTCTTCATTCTAGAGTTAGAGCCAGCCTTGCACCAGAGGTGCTTAGGCTCAGTAAGCTCAGTAGTTTAGATCCTAGTAGGGCACTAGGTGCCAGTCATGCCTCCCAAGGCGGGGCGTAACAAACTTGGTATAAGAGCAGGTCGTATCCCAGGGAGTTTGCAAGGCATACTAAGTAGAGTCTTGTCTATGGATGTGTTGTGCACCACATACTATAGGCAAGAGGCTGCTAGGAATGATAGGATGGTTACTCTTTCTTATTTCCAGATCGTGCTATAGAGCAAAGTTGTATAGGGTTAAGTCCCTAAGTTTTCCTTGTTATGTCTGTCTAGGGTAATGTTTTATATAAGACAAACACCAGCCAGTTGCAATATTACTACAGCAGTAGGAGGAGGTATCATTAAGATTCCACAGTTGGGAGATAGTCAACCTAAGGACGGGAGCGGACGTCCTTGATCTCCCTAATACTCTCCCAAGGTACCAGGAACCTAACACTGTGATACATATATCAGCACCGTCCCCAGTTCATGTTTATAACCTCATAGCAGAAAGTCAGGAGTATAGCGTATATATGAGTTAAAATATCTATTGGATATACGATATTTGATTAAGACGAAAGTTAATATTAGATTACCTGATGAATGTGAGAAAGATAAGGAAATGTAGGATCCCCACCTCCATCCTTTCCGATGTTGTACAGTTCCATATTCCCGTTTCATTGCGGTAAGAAAAGGCTATTCCGACCTCTTAGTTTTTTTTCCAGTATAGCAAAGGGCGTAGGAATTGAGGCAATGTTGCCCGGAGTAAATAGTAAGAGAAGGTTGGATTTGTTAGCTCAAGAATGTGTTTGGAAAAGGTAGAGAGCCCCAAAGTTTATGTAAGTTTTCCAGACCTTCACAGTAATAAGTCAGAAGAGCGGGTAAGACTAGTAGCTTACTCAAAGTGTGCGTAAGAAATCCATCAGTGATAAACTCCCAGTAATAGTCAAGTTAAAGTTAGAAAAAGGCTGAATCTATCGTAGCACGCTAATGACGGCAGGATATGCCTGCAAGATAATGGTTATGATCTTAGTTGTGGCATCGAAAGACGGGGAGGTCATATGAATAAAATGGGTCTGACTGCAAGCCAAGAGAAGTATAGGCCGAAACTTGGCCAATAACCTTATTGATAATGTAAGGTAGGTACGACGAACCCCAGAGCCCAGTATAAGGAAGGTAAGGGGAAAAGAACGAATACCAGACTTAGGGAGGAAGTTAGAATCACCTCCAGGTTGATAGAACATCATATGTTGTGGACTAAGCCTCAGGATAACAGTTAAGAGACAGTAAGATTGTAGCCTAGAATGTTGCGGTATGCCCTCCTAAGGGGAAGATAAGGGAGTGCCGACACAGAGACTCTAATCTAGTGCAACTTGAAAATGAGGCCCAACGGACAATCATGGGCCTTATATATAACAACGAGCAAGGTCACAAGGTCTGGATGTTGACTTCACGTTCTAAGGGTGGCGGAACTTCAAATAGCAGACCATAGCTAAGGTGCATATGTTCTTTGCTCCCAGAATTTAACGAAAATGCAATGAGATGGTACGAGAGGACAAGAGATATCATTAAATCATAGAAGTAGAGCCCCAGTGACAGGCCAAAAAAAAGGTGTAATAGCAGGAAGCGAGTTATTTAATACAAGAGATGGTCATCTCTGCAAGGGAGTGGAGAATAATTAATATGAATACAATCACAGGGTTATCTCACACCAGGTGCAACCTGACCTTATTTGAGTCAGTATAATAAGACCAATGAGGTCTATTCATGCCTCGCCAGATGAAATTATGTTTCCATTAAGACTTATGTCAAGTTAAATACCCCAGAAGTAGATGGAGTGCGTGCAGCCTCAGTGTTTGATAAAATCCAACAGATGGGTGCAACCTACGATTAAATTTTAGGAAAGAATGTTAAAACAGACGGTGACATATGTTAACCTAAGCACAGCTCCTCGCACCCTAATTGGTGGTTAAGTGGAATATACAACTCAGACTCTCGAGGCCCACCATAAATGGAAGTGGAGGCCTTCCAGAGGTTAACTTCAGGCAAATAGAGAAAATATGGACATGTTAAAATGGGCAGAAGGAAAAAGTAAAGCTTATCAGGGAAAGTATACTGACTTCTCAGAGCCACCAGAAATCTTATGCTGATATGCGGCGAAGAAACTTAGAATTTAATGTGGGTGACTGGGTATTCCTAAAGGTTTCACCGATGAAGGGGGTGATGAGATTTGGTAAGAAAGGAAAGCTCAACCCAAGATTTATTGGGCCTTATCAGGTTCACCGAAGGATAGGCCAAGTGGCCTATTAAATTGATTTATCCCAGAGTTGGAATCTGTTCACCCAATGTTCCACATATCAATGCTGCGGAAGTGTATAGGAGATCCCTCCCAGATGATCCCAGTCAAAGATGTCCAAGTCACTGAAGAGTTAGCTTATAAAGAAGCTCCAGTAGCCATACTAGACCGACAGATCTGTAGATTATGGTGGAATATGAATCAAGAGGAGATGACCTGGGAAGCAGAAGATCATATGAAAGCCAGATATCCTCAGTTATTTAAAACTTAGTCAGATTGTGCAGCTAGAGGTATGTTGATATTTTTGTTTCATAAGTTACATGATATACATGTATATGTGGAGTAGTTGACTTCAGCTTATTGTGAAATGAATGTCATAGTATTGTATGGAGTACCTGTATTGGACTTTTCTGCGTTTCAGGGTTTTGGATAGTCCATATTACAGGGGAGACTCTACCGAAAATTTTCCAAAATAAGTAATTGCAAGTTAAAGTTCTTGCAAGAAGAAGTTAACATTCGAGGACGAATGTTCTTAAGGGGGGGAGGATGTTACACCCCGTAAGTTTCTAGCATGTAGTTGGCCTATTCGCGTGTTGGTTGGAAGTTTTAGAAAGCCATAAGTGAAGGGAAAGGCCGAACAAGTGCCAAGTTGGGATTTCGCGAGAGGAGGCCGAACTGAGCTGCCAGAGGGGCTAAGTGGCACAGAGCCTCTACCTCCATGTTAGCCAACGTGGCACGGAGCCAAAAATGGTGCTTTGGTGAACGTGCCACATTTCCATGTATCCGGCTTCAAGTATAAATAGGCCTCACCCCTTGATTTGTATCATTTTACATATATAACTCACGACCAGAACAGAGATAAGGATGAAGGGTTCATATGATTTTCTTTTGATTACGCCGGCAAACGCCATCTAAATTCAAATTAATTTCGGGTATCGAAGTATCAGGAAACAGGGAGCATCTCTACGAAGTTAGTTTTGTGAAATTCGCTCGGCGAATCGTCGTCCCGCCGAGCCAAAGTGATTGGAATTGCTCCAAACTAGTGTTAACACAATCTCAGGCTCAAAGTAAGTATTTCTCTCTTCTAGATTCCCAAGAAATCACCAGTTCTTGATCGTCTTTCGATAAGTTGAAGTATAGTCAATATACATATATAAAGTTATTGTTTTCTTTTAATTTAGTAAGCAAGATAGCTCTATTCTTCTGTTAATGTGATTACAATTGGGAAGAACAGTTGAATACCAGCCGAACCTCACCAGTTAATCGATAAATGGCGAATGAGGTATCTACGGCTTAACTCTCAGCAAGTATCCTAGTCTTATAGTGTTACGACTTATGTTCTCGAACAGAAATAACGATATCAGATGCTGCAGATGGTCTCTACCATTAGATTGTAATTCGACATGTTGTAATTAGGTGTTATTAATATACATATATAAATATCAGATATGTTGTGAGTAACTGCTAATAGGGATTACAGTTACATAAATTTTGGTTAGCTAGTAGAAAGTATATAAAGATCGTACTACAGGACCCCTCGTTAAACGGGGAGCAGGTTAAATGTGATTCACATATGATGCTATAGAAACTCTTCAATTCTAGCTTTTTGGGATAGTAGACTTATATGTTTGTTTCCAGGCCTAGACTTCAGAGGCTCATAAGAGTTAGTAGCCTGAATCAGTTGGTTAAACAGTATGGACGCAGTTAGGAAGTCTGACGACCAGTTGGTGCTTGTATTAGCAGGAAAGCATCCTTAGAGGTCATTGACATTATCGCACGTCCCAGAACCAGAAATAGAGACAGAATAGGTATATTCTAGTGTTAGCGACATCAGGGCACTCCAGGGTATTGAGTGATCTCCCGTCATCCTTTTAGCCTTATCAGCGATTGTCAGTCTTAGTCGATTTCAAAGTTATCATGTAGAACGCCTAGCAAGCCATCCTAGTCAACCAAGTTAGATAAACCCGTGGCTAACCCAAGGAGGGGTCCACATCAGTAGCTAGTGACAGTCCAGTACCCTAGCCGATTCTCGTAAGGTATTCAGGTACACAGTCCTAAGAGATGGCCAGTCTATATAGAATTTCCCATAAGACTGAGAATTGCCCAAAATAGAAATATAGATCCGAGTGTATTCAGACAAGTCCTAAGGAGTAAGTAGTACTCTGCTAGTATAGTGTTTACCAAGTTAAGGAGATCGGTAAGCTCCCTATGGAGAACCAGGGACTGATCGTCATGGTTTCAAGTTCGACCAAGCCTAGCTCTATAGTTGTTTAATTAGAAGAACAATGTAGTTAGCTGTCCGCAACTCCACAGTTATGCATGAGCTACAGATGTCCGAGTAGGACATTCAGAGTATTGTTAGACTACTTTAGACCTCACTCTATTCAACCCAGATTATTAGAGATCATGATCACTATCAAGATCCTCTGATCAAATACGTGCACATGGTGTGCCTGTAGACAATCATACAGTCTATCCCAGAAGCGAGTAGCATTAGATTTATTTGTCCCAGAAGTGAGTAGCATTAGATTTATACAAATGCGTGCACATGTAAAAGGCCGGATACGCTCTCGCTATACAGATAGATTTATTTGTCAGTTTCTCCAGTATAGTAATCCAGTATGATTCTCAGTAAAGAGTGTCAGGAGTATGCGATTATGTCCAGTTATTGTTATCAATTGAGACCTGTATTTGCATTTTTTGGGCTGGATTACCTGTATAGCCTCCGTGACCACCCCAGGGTTATAGCCATGTCAACTCATCTGCCAGAGGGCGAGGATACGTCACTGTACGGAGTGGCATGCCATCCGCAAGGGATGAAGATGGGGAGCCAGCTCCTCATATTTTGCCGTGGTTGGCCTATACACACCCCCGCCAAGTGCTTGCACCCAGGGTGTAGATTTTAGGAGTCCTCCAGACTCAGGCACAGCTATAGTCAGGGGCCTAGCGGGCCAAAGTTGCATACCCAGGGGATCGACAAGATGCTCATAGCTAGTAGGTGATGGGGTATGACCTGGATAGGGCTAAATAGATTGAGGTGTACTCACTAGGGCTAATGAGGGCCCATGTGGGTTGTTATGTGTTGATTGCACCTTCCGGCTTATGGGGGCCAGGTAAGGTTTATGTTATGTTTCTTTAGTTACTAATAGTTAGACAATAAGATGTTCTGTTTTTCAGGTATGACCCCTACCCTTCATATTACAGTTATGTTTAATCCTGATTTTACTACTTTAGTCAGCCTTAGTCCGTTTCCTTTACTTCAGCTATGGTCAGCTTTAGTCCTTACTTTCAGTCATTTACAGTTATTGCTTTACATACTCGGTACATATTGTACTGACGCCCTTCCTTGGGCACTGCATTACTTTCCTGCAGGTATATATAGATGAGGAGCAGATCCCTCGTAGTTCCAGTTAGCCACACAAATCCATCAGCTCCCTTCTTTCAGAGCTTGTGTGACAGAGGTTTACTTCTTTTGTTTGTATTGTATGGGTTGACACAGGCCCACTCCCGACCATCTTATTACTCCTGAGGCTTCCTGATTGTATCATTTCCCTATGGTTAGATGTATCGATCGTGTGGGGCCTTGGATAGCTGTTTTATTTTTACAGGTGGGTATAGGCCTTGTCGACCGTGGGTTGCATTTGCAGCCTCAATATATCCCGTTGTTTTCTTGTTTCTAGAGTTAGAGCCAGCCTTGCACCAGAGATTCTTAGGCTCCATCAGCTCAGTAGTTTAGATCCTAGTAGGGCACCAGGTGCCAATCATGACTCCCAAGGCGGGGCGTGACAAAAACATAACTTGAGCCAATAACATAAACATAACAATTCATAAAACATTCGGAACAATGGGAGGACTGGTCATAACCGACACCATCATGGTAGAGCCTTTCGTGATGCCTCACTCTCTCGCTCAAGTGGGCAGAGAGACCCTGGCTTGCTAGGCGAGGGTCGTGCATTAGGTGTGATATCACATTTGAGGGGATCATCATCATCACAATACATCATTAGAAACCCACGGTGTCACGTGGTTATGAGACACCGGCTTAGTCCATTGAACATCGAGCTGCTCGGTGCTAGACACGTCTCGCAAAAACATGCATATAGCCTCATACTTAATCAATATCATCATGCATTAAATTCATTGGATAAAATATAACATTTATCATCATTGATCCCCTTTAAAAATGCTTAGCAAATAATCAAAGGCCCCTTTTCATCGGCCAACATTGTAAATTTATAAATCAAGAAATTCACTTCATAAACCATAATTCATTCTACAACATGTGGGCATTGCCCAATAAATTATCATATTCAATTCTTTCAAAAATATGCTCATAAACATGGGTAACTTGAAATCGTGCTTTTCCATCATCAATAAACTCAAAATATGGAATATTCATCATAAATCATAACGTTCATGATCTTTCATCAATGGAAAATTTAGATTTAAAAAGCTTGAAACATGATTTTTAAGAAAATAATATAAAACCTTCCCATCATTTATAATTCAATAACTAAAACTCAATTAAATCATACCCAAGAGAAATAATATTTTCATGCATTTGGGTAAAACCCCATAGAACTTGAATAGGAGGATTCATGATTTAAATCAAAATTTGGGCATGGGTGAGGAAGAATTTCACCCATTTTAAAACACTACATACCTGGAAATGGATAGATGCGAAGTTCCTTGAATACCCACAAAGAAATAGATGGAAACTTGGGGAAGAAGACGTTAAATCTCCCAAAAATCTCTCTAAGATTTTGCATGAGAATGGGCATGCATAAAGAACATAACTCATCTTATCACACTCAGAAAAATATCCAAAACAACGTAGTTTTAGGGTCTTGAAACATCGAAAAGTCGAAAATGCCCTTAAAATTATGTCCCTAAAATCTATTTCGGATGGACGAACGACAAACCCAATTGGTCGTTGCAACATACCATGACTCGTGGAATCAAGTAGTTGGGTCCACTACATCATATAATATCTCAGATCCTTCAAACGACACGTTAGGATGAGTCGTTACTTCATTCGTCGAGTCATTTGATTCCGTCAACTCCTTGACCAAATCTGACTTTCCTTTCCAAGAGCCTCACCACGACTCATGGTGGCATCCAAAGAGTCGCAGTCTCCATAAGTTGAATGCACTGAAATCCTCAACCCTCGAACAACGACTAGAAACAACTGGTCATTGCCTCTCACAACGAATCGTGGGATGTCCCGTTGTTTCTCCCTAAGCCTAAGTTCAGTCCTTCCAATGACTGGTAACAACGACTCTTTGTTCCTAATAACTAGTCGTAACACCGTCCGTAGTCTCCACTTCTTCCCTAAACTTCCCAAACCACGACAGCTTACGATGACTCGTGGTATCAAACAATGAGTCGTTGGGTCGCCCGTCCTGTGATGTTTTTGCCAGTTTTCTGCACTTTTGAAATTCAACTCCCGGGTCTATTCTAAGGCCTCTACGGGGTATTACAATTGGCCTCATGGCCCCAAACTTGTGATCACTAAGTTCATGCCTGTATACCCTGGCAAGGTATATTGGGTCATATCAATGGGGTGTATATATCGGACTCCACGTCTAGCTCACGTGGTTACATATCGGTTATAGACCCCCCCACTAGTCAGCTCAGTTCAATCTTAGATTAGTCGGTTCAGTTTCAGTTTGCTCAGTTCAGCACAATTAGTTGAAACATAGAAATCTCAAATTTAGGGCATGTCTTTGACCATCAGATAGGGTCATCTTTACCATCTCCATATATTTCAGTTTAGCATATCAATTGGTCATTGCATGTAATTTAAGTTCAGTTATTTATGTCCAGTATTATATTTTCTCCTACTTACACAGTACAGTCAAAGTATTGATTCATACATTTTATGTTGTACCGTTTCATGATAAAGTCGCAGGTTCTCATACTCAGCACTGTTAGTAGATTTACTCCGGTGATATTAGCAGCAGCAGTGGTGATTCCTCATCTTTCGAGGATGATATTTGATTTGCTTCAGTTCATTTTCTTTAAAATAGACTTTAGAGTTAGCTGGGGGCTTGTCACAACAAATCATCATTAGTAGATGTCTTTCAGACAGAATTTTAGATGTTTAGTATTGTTGTTCTCGCAGATGTATGGACTTATACTTAAATCAGTTTTATTAAATGATTCCATTATTTAAAGCTTCCGCTCTGTTTTGCTCAGAATTGCCAGTGTTATGATAGACCATGGGTTGACATGGGGTTACTTTTGATCCTAAGTATCGTATCTCATCCAGGGTATATACTCAGGGTGTGACACATAGAGTAGAATTTCCTTTGGAAAGCACCTGGAAATCTTTAGAAGGATAGAAGCCTTAGCCATTGCCCCTGAGAAACCTGTCTGACTTCTTACCTGAAACTTGAGTGACTTTAGGAAAAAATAAGGAGAGTGGGTCATCTAATCCAATAAGACCCCTTCAAAATAATAGCAATATGACTAGTTTAGGAGTTAGGATAATAGGATCTTACAAAAATGCACCTAGAAACTGCTTTAAAATTTCTTCTTGTCAGGTGGTACGACTCCACCTATGAGTCATACCAGGATTATACAATCCATATTGACATCCGTGGTTAGGTACTTTTGCTCAAAACTATCCTTTGATTTTTTCCATATAAGCCTCTTACGATCCATACCAGGATCCTAGGGTCATACTACAATCCGTGATTTCCCCCTGAACATTTCTCTGATTCAACTTGTGACGGGGTTATACAATCCATATCAGTATGCCACGCGTTGTACTATGGCTCGTGGATACCAAGAAGTTCCCTGACCAATTCTATGAGCTCTTCCACAACTGGTCAGTATGATCTGTACCGTGGTGGTACGAGTCGTAACATGTAATCACAGTTTCTCTCAGTCACACTAAATGATTTCCTTGATCCCCCTATTACGTGTCCAAGTATAACTCATACCTTGATTTTGTGAGTCGTGTTGTGACTCGTACTAAGTCCTTTTTTCTAGTTTTCTACATGTTCACATTTTAGATCCAAAGGGTAGTCCCAGGGTTTTCTGGATATCTCCTTCTTAGGAATATTCATCTATGTAGCTGAAAAATTAGGGTAAGAGCTGCAATCCCAGGATGAAAAACTAATGGCCGATTACTGAAGGAGTGACTAACTTCGAACTGAGATAAATATACGGACTGAGTTATACTACTAGAGTGCACCTTAAAATATGAACAGAGCTGAAGAGTAACAAACCATATTTGATCCGCACTAACTGAAAATGTCTGATCATAAACATAAGGACATAGTTTAAAAAAAACATAGTCATAACCTAAAAACTAACATTACACTGTCTAAAAGACTCTACTAGTATGATGAGCTACTGGGACAAGCCCCCAGCTTATTCCTAAACAAAAAATAAAATAATATTGTATTAAGAAAAACATAACTCCTATCCTCGGAAGTAGAAAATTCACCAACATAAACTGATAGAAGTTTGGAATGTGTCTAATCGCGGGGCTAAGTCTGGATGCCTAGATTTATATCATAATATAGTGGAGCACATAAAGTATGCATTCAGTATTTGGAATGTACTGAGTATTTGAGAATGCCACTGAAGCTAGAAACATATAAGTATTCTAAGAAAGACGGAACTAAATACAAAATTGAGGTGAAGTACAAGGACCCTATTTGAGATGCAAGAGTACCGATATAAGATGCTAGCTAGTGTGAAAACATTTAATGAAATACAATTAAATCTAGTTTTTAGGGTCATGTACATGTACTGAAGACTAAATCTAAAATCATAAACTAAAAAATATAACTGAAATAACTACACTAAACTAAAACCAAACTGTACTGAAACAGAATGCAAAGACCCAATCTTAAATCATACATACTATAGATAGACTGAAAATCTGAGAATGTCGTAAGAACTGATAAATTGAGTTAGGTTCATAAGTGTATCCTAATTTGAAAGACTAGATTGGACTAAGGATTCTAATTTAACTGAGAATCATGACTGAGTTAGACTAAACTATACTATGGAAGAAACTATAACCAACATGTAACCACATGAGCTAAACATGGAGTCCGATGTATACCTCCTATTGGAGAAGGCCCACTATACCTTGCTAGGGTACGGTAGCTGAACTGAGTGATCACCGACTGAAAAACCTATTTAGGTCAAATCCTACAGTTCCAATGTAGTTTTGGGAACCTAGGTGTGTCTGGAACCCTGGCCCGCTCAGTGCTAAGTACTTCTCCCAACTGAAACCTTAATTATACAAAACAATAGTTATAGCTCCAAATTGATGTCCTAAGACTAAATCAGAACTACTTATTTTGAAGTGTCCTATGAGTCTAAAGGACTTGATAACTAAAAACACTAGTGTTCTAAGACATGTTAGAGATGCTTTCCTAAAAGCATCGTAACAGCCTAAAGAACACTGATTATTCTGGAAACAGGTATTCTAATACCTGTCAAAGCTGCTTTACTTGAAAGCGTCGTAACAGTCTAGATAACACTGACTCTGCTAGACATAAGAATATCATGAGTAAGATCTTATGATTAATTGATATTAGAATAATGAATACTGAGATCATGGTAGAATAATATACTCGAGCAACTATATTTTCTATAACATTATGGAATTGTGGGGCTAAACTTTTAAAATGATGATAGTATGAAATCTTGGAAATACATTATGAAATTATGAGCAATTCATGACCATCATGTACGCATTGGAAAATCATGCGATTATTAAGGTAAATCTAGCTTATGAGTAACTTCTCTAAAATATTAGCTTAAAATCGAAGGCATTGGTAAGGTACTGTAAAGGCCAATATAATAATATGACTATATCTATGAATCGTAATTCTAGTCCTGAAACTTGAGACATAAGGGAGGTAGAAAACTCAACAACCATATTCTTGAAAGTGATGCTAAATCATGACGAAGTCTTAGAAATCATGCTAACATCATATGTTGTACATAAAATCATGGATTGGATTGGGGAATCATAAACATTGTATACTGATTATCATAAAAACCTTGAAAATCACTGATGAAACTAGAGAAAATCACTTATGAAATTTAGGGAATCAAAGTAGTTATGGTTTGAGCATAAATTGGGACACAGGGATGAAAGAAGATCCTTGTTGAAGTCCCAGATACCCCTGAGAATTTTTCTTGGAAAATCTGAGAAGGAATAGATGCCCTAGCTTCTGACTTGAGAGGAAGGTCTTGAACTTTTACGTACTAGTATGAGAGAAAGGTGAGAAGTGAGGGAGGAAGGTCAATCAACCCCCCCTTAATCCCCTGCAAAAGTACTCCAAAATGATGTAGTTTAGGAGTTAAAATAGTAAAAAGTAACTAAATTACCCCTGGAAGAAATTCAGGAAAACTGCCCATCAAGATCCAACAGGTAACATACCGAGTCTTTGGTTGTGACCACAACCCATTGGGACTAGTCATTGGTCTTGATTCTAAAAATCCTGGTTATTATAATTTAATAACGAGTGGAAAAGACAACCTACTGAATGCAACAACGAGTCGTTGAAGCCTTTCATGGCCAATGGAAAGGTTTGGACAAACTCTAGGATTCTGATAATAGGTGAATAGAATGACTCATGGTAGATTACAATGAGTCGTCTAATCCAGTCATTGCCCTTAAAAGAACCTGCAAAGTTTCTGGATCCCTCCCAGCGAGTCGTACTAATGGTCCATTAGACGATACAATGACTCATTGTATCCACTCATTGTTGTTTCTATGCTCTTGCATGAGTTTTGATTCCCACCTAACGATTCAATAGGATTGGTCGTTGTTTCCTCCAATGACTCGTCATTGGGATCATTTTTTTTGCGAAAGGTTTTGATAGGGTTATAAAGTAAGTAACAACGAGTGACAGGACGACTCGTTACTTCTTACAATGTGTCATTCAATGTCTCGTTGGTTCCTAAATGACAACTTGCAGGGTTTACAATGGCTCAGACAATGGGTCACTTTTTTTAAAACGACTCGTTGTTCGAGTCACTCTGAGACAAAAAAAATTTTGGTTCCTTTTATGGTTTTCATTCTAAGTCTAGGTTTGGTCTAAGAAACTTTAAGGGTGTTACACTGAGATGCCTGAAAATATCTTTTATAAAGCACTTTAGCTATAATTATAATAGATGTTTTAAGAATCTCTATTGAGCCTTTCGCTCAAAATCTGTATACTGTAGTGAGGAGCCTTGACTCAAAAATCTCTTTAAAAACTTGGGAGCTTCTAGGCTCCAAACATCTTTTAACAACTTATGAGCTTCTCTGCTCAAAACTCTTGAATTTAAAAAACAAGACTTCCTTTTTGTTTCTAGAAATCATGCTAAAAACTGTACCTTTTGACTAAAAATCTATTTATGAAAACTCTCTTAATATCCTGTTCAAATTTATGAAAATAATGCATTTATCTCAAATTACAATGCTTCCAAAATAGTGACTTTTCATGCAATTGGGTTCAAGGGATAAGAGACATGAAGCAACATCAACACTCAAAAATCAACAAGAGAGTATATCAATAACCAATAGAGACAATAAATGCAACTAAATATGAAGAATTCAACAATGGACAATTAAAAATATAGTGAAGAAAACCAATTAAGTAATGAGAAAAAACCCTAACTTTAATCTCATTGAGCTCTTACATAGATGAGGGGTATGAGGAAGAATAGGAATCCTCACTTAGGTTAACCTTACACACCCGAAGAGATGAACTCTTGACTGTAGCTTGAAAGTCCTAAGTAGAAGATGATGAATCCCAAGCTTCCTTTAGTATTTGAAAGCTTTTCATTCTTGAACTTATGTTTTCATGAGGAGGAATAAGAGTTTAGGCTAATAAAATCCATAAATATCCCCCTTAGGAATCCAAAATTATTCTGGTTTAGGTGATAAAATTATGGAAAGTTACTAAACTAGTATTGGAATCCTATCTATAAAATTAACCGCCTAGTGACGACGAGTCACGACACAACTCGTTGGTTAACTTGACGACTCTTGGTTACCATTCATCACCACTAGAGATATTTGATCTCTTTCAGATCACTTAATGATTCTTAGACAGGACGAATCATTACTGGAACTAATGAATCATTACCAGAGTTATTGGAACTAGGAGGTTTCTATAACTCTGATGCTAATCATGAGTCACTTAAGGAGTTGTGCCCTCTTCTAACGAGTCGTCAAGTCTCCAGTTCTGTGATGAAAGGTATGTTTTCCTGCTGGTTTTTGCTTCATATCTATAGTCTTGTCTTTTGGATTTTCAGGGGTTATTACATTTTGCCCTCTTACTTTGATTCTCCTCTATATCATTCTAGTTATCCTTCTCAAGCTACTAGGTATAAAACATAAGATGGAAATATCTATGTAGTTAATCAATAATGTACCCTTATACACTTTCTTCACATGCTTACCCAGGCCAGATATATGCTTCCTCATTCTAGCCCTCATGTCTGGCACTATCTCTAGAGCATACTTTGATAACTATGTAAATGTGAGACCATACTTCGTCACACTCATGGTGCCTTGCTTTAAGTTCACGAACTCTTTTACCTTGGCCTCTCTTAACTCTTGAGGGATGAAATAGTTCAAGATGGTATCCTCAAAGCTATTCCTGATTGTTGGTGCTGCATTCTCACCGTGACCTTGCTCCAAGTGATCACACCATACCTTTGCAACATCCTAGAGCTAATAAAAAACACGTTCAACTCCCTTAATTTCCATTGCGTGCATTGATGAGTTGGTAATTTACCAACTTATCTAGCTCTTAAGCATACGTTATTGCCTCCTTTAAATGCAATTTACAAAGATTTTATGCCTTTATTCTCTTATGTGCAGGCAATTATCTGAAATAAAGATATGAACGAATTTGAATTTAGAGCAATATGTTTGAGGAATGAAAATTTACATGTGTACCGCAAGACAACACCTGCGTTGTGCAAGTGCCACATAGGAAGAATTGAGAGAATACTGCCTTTGACTTGTATTGCACACGTGTGCCACAAGTCCACACGCAACACAATTAAGCCAAACTTCCTCTGAATGGAAACATTATCCAGAAGATAAATACGTACATGGGAAGCTTCCAAGGACATTTTGGGAATCTATGCAAGGGATAATATGAGGATTTTTACCTAATTTATAGAGATGAGGAGAAATTAAAAAGGATAGAGAATGTTTTAAAGCATATAGTACATTTTCTACTTTCTTCTTCCTAGTGAAAACACCATTGTTGAAGATACAAAGTCTGGGATGATTTCAATTTCTTATGGTGATTGGTTTTGAGGAAGTCCTCTTTGGTATAATTTCTCTTTCCCTAATTATGAGCAGCTAATTTCTCTTCTAGGGTTGTGTGTTAATGATTGGTGTTTAGAATTAATTGGGTATTGAATAATTTATCTTAAAATTGATTATAATGCATAGATCTATTGATTTCTTTGAGTTTTAATATGAATATTAATGGTTGCAAATATTAATTAAATTCTCTGATTTTGTTTCACTTGAGAAAGAGAAGTGAAGTTGGATAAGACTTCAATAGTGAGGATTTGGGGATTAGAGCTAGAAATAGTCTATGCCCGATTCAAGTTTCATTTAAGGGCCAGAGCTAGAAATAGTCTATGCCCACTCAAGGAATATTTGGTTGTTTTATAGATCTTGGTTTTGGGGTTTCAGAAAACACAAAGTATATACTCTCTTTTGGTTGAGAAACTTTGAGTGTAGCTAAAACAAAAGCTATCCATGTGATTATTAATTCTAAGGCGATTAGTTAATAATTATCAAAATGATACATCATCAAATGCACAACCCTAGTCTCTCTAATCTTGTCAACAACAATTGTATTACCTACTTGTGATTACAAATTTCTATTGATACTTGCTCAAACCAGACCCCCCAATTTTACTTTACGTTTACACTTTACGTTTGCTCTTGTTAATTAATTCATAAATTTTTGTAAATATAGCCTCCAATCTCTGTGAAAAATCGATCCCGACTCTTATTGGGCACTTGTTTTGCATACGACCTTATCCACCTCCTTAATTGGAGAGTTATCTTATACATTATAAAAAATGATGTCGTTGTCAGGGATTAGAAATTCATTGCCATTTGTTTGTTTATTGATTCATATTTGTATTGCGTCTTATTTTTCTTTTAAATTGTTCCGTTGCCCTTGTTGGTTGAACAGGATAAAGGATGAGTCACACTAGTGATAACAGTAGCGTTGACGGGTTCATGGATGTTGAAGATTAACTTGTAGCTAATGGTGTGAGTAGTGCTATTCGCCTACCTCCAATGGTAGGGACTATGGTGTTTCATGTTACTAGCACCATGCTAAACCTCATCCAAATGAAAGGATTATTTTTTGGCCTTGCTAGTGAAGATGAAAACTGGTATACAAGGAATTTTGTTGAAATCTTCCAGCCATTCAATATCATGAACATTAGCCAAGAATCTATTTGACTATGATTATTCCCATTCTCTATCATGGGAGACGCTACACCTTGGTTGGAGGAGTTACCTCAAGGTTCTATAACTTCATGGAATGAGCTAACTAAGGAGTTTCTAGATCAGTTCTTTCCTCCATCAATAATATTGCAATTGTGTGATGTCATCACAAACATCCGCCAACTTGCAGAGAGCCATTACATGAGATATGGTTCAGATTCAAGAAGAAGGTAGTCATGTATCCTAATCATGGGTTATCGGATGGAGTGCTCTTGCGAAGCTTTAACTGGTCTCTTGACACCATCAACAAGTTCATGGCAAATAATTTAGCATGTGGTTCACTCATTCATCAAATTTTTGGATTTGCAAAGGCCCTCTTGGACAAAATGACCAAGATGAATTGAGCTTGGCATACAAGGGATACCGAGGTATTCTCAAGTGTTACATCAAACCTATTTATAAATGAGATAAGAAGAAAGGAGGAAGAAAGAGATGAGACCTTTGCAAAGATGATGACTCAAATGGAGTTGGTAGCTAAGAACATGATGGGCTCTAGAGCCAAGAGTGTTAATGCTATTGGAGCTCAAGAAAATAAATCCCTTGAGGATGATGCTCCATATGCTATGTTCGATGAAGAATCTCAATACATATCAAACCAAGTGGCGGGTTCTCCCCCGGGGTACCCAAGTGCCAACAAAGGCTCTTGACGTCCTCGAGAGGAGAATCAAGGTTGGAGAGATCGAGAAGGTAAATCGAGAGATAGAGATGGCCAATAGAGAGACCGTGATCGTCAAAGAGAGGGTGATCGATATAATCACCGCATCCCAAATACATATGTAACCCCTCCTAAGGATTATGTGCCTCCAATTCAAGCAAGTGATAGTGACCCCGTTAGCTCAATGATAGAAGAAATGCAAACCTGTGTAATAAAAAGTGTACAATCTAGCGAAAATATGATTAAAGAGTTCAAGAGTGATGTATCTAAACTCACTCAATCTGTGAGTTCCCATTTGGAATCGATCAAGCATCTTGAGGCTAAAATGAATCATTTGTCATCTCAAATGAATCCTCTTATGAAAGGTACACATCCTAGTGACACTCTTCCTAATCCAAAAAATGATGGCCATTGTATAGAAATTTCCACTAGAAGTGGGAAAATATTTGAGAGTGTGGGTAATATGCCCAATGAGGTTATTTGTAAAAAGAAATGTTGTGAGAAGTCAAAGGATAGGTTGAAGCTGAGTGCACCCATGATAATTGATGACGATAATAAAGTGGAGGACGGAAAGGCAAATGCTCTTCCTCGTGTTGTGATAGATGATGAGGAAATTAAATAGGAATAAGTTGCTAAAGGCCCTATGCCAAGTTTCCACCTCCCGATCCCAAATGGAAAATGTAGAAGAAAAAGGATAATCAATTCAAAAAGTCTATTGATTTCTTTGGTAAATTGTTCGTGAACATTCTGTTCGTTGATGCTTTGTTGCAAATGGCGAGGTTCGCCAAGTAAGAGATGCTAAAGAATAAAAGGATTGTTGATGTGGGAATGGTGGAGGTGTCACATCATTGTAATGAAATCATGGAAATTATCTTTGCTCTGAAGAGAGAAAACTGGGGGCTTTTACCATCCCAAGCACCATTGCGGTGTATCTATTCAATAAAGCCTTGTGTGACCTAGGGGCCAGCATCAACTTGATTCCCCTTGTTCTATTCAATAAGTTGGGTTTGGGAGCTCCTAAGACTACTCTAATGAGGTTACTTATAGCTGATAGATTGATCAAGCACTCGGTGGGGATATTATTTGATGTGTTGATAAAGGTTCGCAAGTTTATCCTCCGGCATATTTTATAATGTTTGACTGTGATATGTATCTCAAGATGCCTATTACCTTAGGGTGCTATTCTTATCCATCAGCGGAGCATTGTCACATATTGAGTTTGGAGAACTTAAGTTTCAGTTCGGTAGTGATAAGGTCATGTTGATTGTGTACAAATAAATGAAGCCACCAGATGAATGTCAAGTTGTGTCGGCGATTGATACAATGAACGAGCTGGTTGAGGTCCCTTATGATGAGGTCAAACCCCTGGATACTTGTTGAACTTGCAGGTAATATCGTGAACCCACGACGTTAAATTAACTGCTTCTTGGGAGGCAACCCAAGTATATTTAAAAATTTTTTCACTTCACCCTTTATTTCTTTAGTTTTTTCAGGAAAGTAAGAGGCTTGAGATTTGGCAATGATTTGGAAAAGCAAAAATGAGGCAAATACGCCAAACTTGCAATATGGATGAGCCACGCTACAGCCGCAGGGGGAGCACATGTCTCAAACAGAATACCTGAAATAAAACCTTTCAAAATTATACACTTGCAAGCCATCTGTAAAATATCGGTGTAGACCTGTAGCACGCTTGTGCAATGCAGGTCCAGATCAGTGCACTGGCAAGAAAATTTATGACAAATACCCATATATGATCTAAATTCATGTTTCAAGTGTTCACATTCGGCTTCATGTGCTCGCGCAGGCATAGGTATGTGCATTTAAACCCTAACTTATCTGATTGACCAACCCTGACCCAACTCTGACATGTTGATCTTTAACCGTCTAAACACTCTAGGACTAGTTCTTCTCCACCATTTCACCAATGCAAATTCTCTCAACGTAATTCACCAAATCATAAAATTCCTCACACTCCATAAATCTTTCTCCACACTCTTCTCTCTCACACCACTACACCACCACTATCAGAGCGGTTGTTGGAAGATCTCTATTGTTAAACTTGCCCAAGCTCTATTTTTCACTCACCCATTTCAATACATTTACTTGTGGTATGCTCCCTTGGTCAAATCATATTTTTTTGTGTTGTAGGAGCATTGTGTCTTAAACATGGTAGTTGAAACCCCCCATTTCCTTATTATGCTTCATATTTACATTTGAAAGTGAATTTTGGGGTACTTTATCATTTGAAATTGTGATTCTATGGGTGGATATGTCTTTATATGATAATGTATGTTATTTGTGCCACATAATACCATGAAATTCTTATTTGGGTGAAGTCTGAGTAACCCACTCATTAGTGTGACGTAATTCTTAAAAGAAAATTATTATTGCTTCAAGTTTATGATACTAGTGATGTGTTGGGTCTAAATTGTCATCCCATTGTGACTTGTGAGTAAAATGAGTAGCTTATAATGTGTAGTGAGCACTTTAGTTGCAAATAAGTGATAAGTGTGCTTGTGGAAGTAATTTGAGTGATAGAGCTTGTAGCTCGACATTTCCCAATGAAAAATGGTACAATGTCCTTCTTAAGGAAAGTTGTTTAGTGTTCGTTAAATAGTCATTGTGTGATCTTGAGCATCTTGGTTAGTCTTTCGAGGGAGGTCTGAGTATCCTTTAGACTTTGAAATTTATCAAATGTGGCTTGAGTCTAGTTTGAAGCCTGTGAAATATGGAATGAGGCACTTTTAGGCATATGCGTGCTGCAAATGTTTCCCTGCCTAACGTGGGTAAAATACATATGATGATTAGGAGTTACATGCTCACTGCCTTCCATATGTATTCCACCTACGTGCCGCAAGTCTCTGTCTGTGAAATGCATGTGCAAACGCAAGTGGACGAGAAATGTTCCAAGATTTCTGCTCCACACAGGCATCTAACATACGTGTCACAGGTCATCACCTGTGAAATGCAGGTGTCTCACATCTATAGGCAGTTTGTTCCCTACTGCTTTTCTCTTTTGCATTCTATTGCTGTTTCTTTCCTTAGCTTCTTGTAGTTGCTTTCCTTTGCTTTCTACAAAAAATTAAAAGATTATTTTGTTATGTTTCCTTGTATTCACATCCTTTTGCAGGCCATGACATCCAACATGATGTTGATTCAGAGTAAACGGCACAGGGAGTTCTTTCCCCTTATCCTTTTTTGTTTAACATTGGGGACGATGTTATATCTTTAATTGTGGGTGGTTTTTATCAATTAGTGTTGATTTTCTTGCTGGGCTTGGATGCTATTAATGTTATTTTGATGAATTGATACCCTTAACGGGACTATTTTGTAAATTATTTTAACATTTGGCCCTTGCTGGGCTTGATCTTTGTGATATTGTAATGTGAGTTTCCATGATGCTAGTGTCACGACTCGAGTTCACACTCCGGCCATAAGACAGGACAAGGAACCCCGTGAGGCTCCAACTCAACCTATCGCCTTATCATAGCATACACTTAACATGAAAAACATCTAATAATGTGAACAAGCGGAAGAAATAACAAAAATCTAATATGAACCATAAATACAAGTCTGAAAGCCTCGTACTAAATTGACTAGTTACTGGGAAAAACCCCTAGCAAACTCTCAAAGTCTGAAAATAGAACCATAAGAAAATATGAACATAATCACGTCCTCGGAGGATGAGGACTCACCAATAGCTGCTGAATTGGGATGAAGTGTATCTAGCCGCAAGACCGAGTCTGGAAACCTAAATCTATATCGTGAAATAATATAGAACAAAAGGTGTGCGGTCAGTACTTGAAATGTACTGAGCATGCAGGATAACATAATAATTTAATAAACAACTATTCAACAGAGATTTAATCAAATACATCAACATAACTGCATCAACATGCTATACACATACTTAATGATTCACATACATAGATATATACATGAAACTTCTCTTTGAATCTCATTTATATAACATCGTAGAACTCATGCATAAGGGTTAGGTTCTGAACATTTAATAAGTGCCAAATCTGAAGTTAGTATCACATACTGTATTGGATCATCACTGATAACTGAGACTAATCATCATCTTATTAAGCCGTTATAATCTGAAAGCTGCGTCATGCAAAACTGAGTTATACTGCTATCATCATTAACGGAGTCTCTCTGTACTATGGAGGATCCCGACTGTGCTAGGGAGTCACTCTTGACTATGGAGGATCTCCACTGAGCTAGGGAGTCTCTCTCAACTATGGAGGATCCCGACTACTTCTAGGGAGTTACTCTCTACTATTGAGGATTCCAACTGAGCTAGGGAGTCTCTCTCTACAATGGAGGATCCCGACTACTGCTAGGGAGTCACTCTCTACTATTCAGGATCCCGACTGAGCTAAAAAGTCTCTTTCTACTATGGAAGATCCCGACTACTAGAGTTTGAGAGGTACTGGTGTTACACCCCGTAAATTCCCGACACATAGATGGCCTATTAGCGTGTTGGTTAAGAGTATTTGAAAGCCATACATGTTAGAAAAAGGCCCGGGGAAAGATCAGACAAGCGCCAAGTCAGCGCGTCGCAAGGCAAAATGCGACTTATAAATTGCATTCCAGGAATGCGACTTATAAAT
>JACEIK010000738.1:43725-71557 GCA_018107945.1 Datura stramonium
AGTCGATACTATTGTGGCTAGTCAGAAACATGAACATACTCTGCTTCCTTCATACATCATTCAATTCATATCATCATGGAGCAATACTAGAATTTCTTCATAGTTCTATCATTAAGGAGCATCTTTAATTCCACATCATGCACACTACTTTCTCATCTTTATATTCCAGCTTCATATTAATCAGCATGTATCATAGAGGCATTCGTGACCCATACATTCAACTCATACTTTAACAGGCATACATTCAGTGATATAATCTATATTACAGGAAGCTATGTGCTTACTCATAGCTCAACATATACAACGAAATCACGTGAGAAGTGTACATCTTCATTTCATAAGACCCATTTCAAGATTTATTCCAATTTATAAGAAGGGTGCATTAGATAAGCCACTATCATAGATTTACTTCTCACCCAATTAATTCCATCAAGACAAAAGGACATGCATATTTTACCCTCAATTATTCAAGTCCATGAACTATAATATTAATCTCATCACATCTATCATTGACATATTCAAATTCTCAAGGCTAATCATACAAGTTTCACACATTAAACATAGATGCAAAGGATTTGTGATAATTGAATGAACAATGACAAAGTCGTATTTAAATCTCAAATCATTCATGAAGAATATTTCATAACCATGCTTTTCATCGCCCAACACCTAATTCAAGGTAAGCCAATCATTTTACATGGTAGTTATCTCATAATCACAATAGATCTTGGAATTTAAAGGGTTGTAGGAGAATTCACCATCAATTTAAAACCCAAGGTCATGCATTTTCAAGAATAGTGGAAATTGGGAATTTGAATTAAAAAATTTTGAGGCACAATGATGGAATGGTATCCTTGTTGAAAAATACACATACCTAGTAGAGGAATTCCCACTTGAATCTGCACCTTGAAGATTTGGAATAAAAACCTAGGGGAACCTTGATATTGAGAGGAGAAGAAGGAGAGTTGAGAGAATGAGGGTTTAGCCATGAAAACCCCTTAAAAACGTCCCAATAAATACCCAAAATGACATTGTTTACGAGTTAAAAGCATAGGACTTTACGAGAATACCCCTGGAAAAACACAGAGAAAATACTCTGCTAGGCCCCCACGAGGCACCCCAGGAGTTGTGGTTGACAGGAAAAGACTCGTGGGGACCGAGTAGTGGAGTGCACTTCCCAGCCTTCCAAAATTTCTTCAACGCAGCCCATGACCAACCTAACGAATCGTCACCAGCTCCAATGACTTGTTGTACCCACTCGTCAAGTTCATTGGATAACACTTCATGACTTCAACTCTTCACCACCCAATGACCAACCTAACGAGTCGTTGTCAAGCCTAACGACTCGTCAGGCCATCCGTGTCCACTGGGCTTGCCATCCCCTCCTTATAGTTCCTCACAGGTCAAACCACGACCCGTTAGGTCTCTTAACGAGTCGTTCCCTGACTATTTCTGAGGTAAATTTCTACTGACTCTTCTGCTGAGCTTCTTCTAACTCTAGGGTATGATCTCAAGGACTTCTGGGGTGTTATAGCTAGGTTGGTCAAACACACCAATTGTTTTACCACCCGTGCCTTGCAATCATCTTGGTAAATAATAGTTAGGTGAATAAACTCCAATGGTTTTTTAATTCAATTGTTCCTTTCCAAGGAGTAAAATTTTTCTTGTCTTGATTTTTGTTTCGAACCAAGTGAGATTTTTCAATGATGGATTGAGAGGCGACTTTCTTAAGGGAAAATGTCATGTTCTAGTTTGTTATTTTGAGTCCATGTTGCACTTATCTTGAGAAGCACCACCAAAACATTTCTTAGCAGAGGAATTTGAAAATAATTATTTGAGAAAAGAGGGGTACATGAATTTAAAAAGAATTCTTTTGTCATAATGTCTAAATTTTTTATTTAGCTTTTTGATATACAAAAGAGTTGTATGAAACTCGAAATTATGTATCAAAATTATTTCATGTCAATTGATTTTTAGAATTACTATACTCCTAGAAATTGTGAAGCCTTGTGTGGTAAGGGTGTAGCTTCTTCTTGTGTAGCATATTGTTTAGAACTTGCCGCTAATGTGATACAAAGTGAAATCCTAGATGTGGTTAAGCTTGGAAAATAATCTTATGCCCTCATTGAATAATTGCATCACCAAAAAATTCCCTCCTTTAAAATTGATCTTAGTCATCCTATTTTGAGACTTAAACATTTTCTTTGAAACCATGTTTCACAACATTACCCTTCTTAAATTCTCTGTTTTGGAACCCATTCCTCCCTAATTTCTAGTGATAAAAATGTGGGCTAAAATCCGAATATTTTGGGGAGTTTAGACATCAATGAACACTTAATTATTGACAACCCAAAAAACATGCTCACCAACTCATCGAAAAAGAGAAGCAAATTCACCAAAGAAATCAAAGGATGTGAATGAAATATGAAGTGTTGATATAGGTAAAAGCCTAAGTCTTGGGGTCTGTGCAGGAATGGTTAAATGAGGAATGAGCTTTAATATGAGGTAGCATGATATTTGGAATAATTACATGCCCAAGTGCTATTTTGTAACTTAATTTAGTCATGTTTGTCAATTAAATTAATTACATTCTCATGTGATTTTTAATATTTGTGTGAATACACTAACCAACATGATTAGTCCTTGTTTTGTAGGTGTAAAATTCATATCAGAGACTAAATAAAGATGGTTGAAGCAAAGGAATCGAGTTCTTCTTTGATTGCAAAAGATTGAAAGATGGCATGCCATGGCAAGGATGGCCGTGCCAGGCAACGTGCCACGTTTTCCGTGTGGCGCGCCCAATGCCGTGCCATGCTCATGACATGCATACGAGAAGAGGCATTCCAGTGCGCCTACGCATTGTTTCCGTGCCACACTAGGCACTGTTGCACGCTAGCTCCCATGTCACGGTGGGTGTCACGTGTGAGGAGGGTCATGCCACGCCGGGCATCGTGCATAGCCTGCGTCCAGGACTTGAAACAACCGAAAATTCCAGTAGCTGTCCGCGTTTTCTTTGTGTCACAAAGGAAAATTTAGGTGACCAGCTCCATGACAAGGAGGCAGTCCATGGGGGCTAAAAAGTGCAATTTTTCATTTAGTATAAATTAAAACCTTAGCTCCTAAAATCATTTATCACAAAATATTTTTGGGAAACCGTAAAGGAGCAAAGGGAGAAAGAAAGAACTCTACCTAGGGTTCATTATATTTCTTTCTATTTTAATCATTCTTGTAAATACATTACTTTAATCATGTTTTTAAGTATTTATATGAACATGAGTGGCTAAAACCCTTCCTCTATGGTTGAGGCTACGTAATATGATTGTAAATGCATGAATTCTTCATTGGTTTTAGTTTTAGTTGTTGTTTTGTCTTACATTCTTCATTATTGTTGTTTTTATGCTTGATCAACATGAAAACAAATGCGTTAAAGGTAAAATCTCGAAAGAGTAACCCTTGGATAGAACATAAGAATGTAGGGAGCAAGTTCTTATCCTTATGAGAGGATTAGCGGTTAGGATAGAAATTATACCTAATTTTCCTTGCTTGGTTATTAAAACAGGATGAGCTAGACACCGCCTTAGAATTTTCACATCACCACTCGTAGAAGTTGTTGTGAAACTAACTCCAGTTAAATGATTAGAGGTATGAAAGTCCATAATCAAGGGAGCAAATTCCGTAAACCACATTTATGTATTTAAATTTCTCATGAATTAGGACGTCTCATTCCGGCTCAATGATCCAGGCGTGAGACTAGTTTGTCATGTTTAAAGGCTCGAAGGACCATGAACATAGCATTTAAATTATGTGAGACAACAATTGAAGTTTTCATACTCGAACCATTGTGAATTGTAGCATTGCATGATTATTTGGCCTTCACTCTAGGTGCATCTTGTATTATTTCTCGAGTATTTTGTGATCACCCCTAGACTTAATTAGAATTTCTCGAAATTTCTATAATCAACACTTGCGAAGGTTAATGTTTAACACTTGAACTTGAATAATCTCTAAATTGGTCAAGTCCCTGTGGGTTCGACATCTGGCTCTGAAAAAGGGCCACTATATTGCTTGTATGACCGTGTACACTTGTGCTTGCGTAGGAGCGCAACAAGTTTTTGGCCCCGTTGCCGGGGACTGGCGAAGTTTAGTGAATTTTTCTATTTTTATCTGATTATTAATTTTCTTAAGTGTTGAAAAACTTAGTCTTAGACTGCTGCACTGCAGGTAACAAGTTGTCCTTGCAGAGCTGGCAAGGAATACAGAGCTAGTGGAACCATTACTGGATCCTGAACACCAACTGCATTTGCTCAGGAGGGAAGCTCTAGAGAGAAAGTTGAAAAGATTACAAGAGTAGTTTCAACAAAATTAACCAGTTGGGCAAGTAGAGTTGTTACCTGACCAAATGACAGCTCGACCAGTTCGTAAAGTGGCAATCCCACTAGCGACAAATGTGACCTCCAGTATTCTTAAACCGGAGTGCGGAGGAAAGTTTGAGCTTAAATAGAACATGGTGCAGCTTGTACATTCTAGTGGCCAGTTCACTAGGATGACTCATGAGGACCCACAACAGCACTTACACAACTTCTTGGAGATTAGTGACACTTTTGTCCCCACCAAAGTGTCAACTGATTATGTCCGACTAACAATCTTCCCATTTTCATTGTTGGGAGAGGCAAAAAGGTGGTTGAAGGCTGAGCCACCAAATTCCATTACTTCTTGGGATGACGTAGAAAGGAAGTTCCTCATTAGATTCTTCCCTTCAGGCAAGACTTCCATGCTCAAGAGTGAAATATTAAGCTTCAAGCAGAGGCCAGAGGAGAACTTGTATTTGTCTTGGGAGAGATTCAAGTCATTATTGAGAGACTTCCCCCATCGCCAGCAGTCGAATGAAATGCTAGCCCATACCTTTGTGGAAAGTCTAGATACACACAATAAAATCTTACTAGACTCTGCATCAGGTGGCCATGCACTAGAAAAGACATATGATGAGTTGTACACTTTATTCAACAGGATTGCTCAGGGAAATCCTGAGTGTCATATTGAATCATCAAGAGGGGTAGGAAAGAGAGAAGGGTGATAGAAATGGATGGTGTCAACACCTTGGCAGTACAGCTAGCATCATTTTAGCGTTAGATGATGACTCAGTTCAATAAACAGAGTATGAACCAACTGTAGGGACAGGTCAATGCAACTTAGAAAGCTTCCAGTTGGTGTGAAATCTGTGGAAATAATGGGCACAATGCAGAATCTTGCGGGGACAATCTTGAATCGGTCAATTTTGTTGGGTATGTTCAAAGAAACAATCAGAATTTTGGGAACAACTACAACAAGAACTGGCAGAGCCACCCAAAATTTTCTTCGGGTGGAAATCAAAATCTGAGCTACCAACAACCTTAGTAGTAGTGGTATCAGCAGCACAACAGGAAAAATGGTGGCCAGTAGAGCAGCAGCAACATTGAGGAGATGTTGTAGAAAATTATGCCTACGCAAACCCAACTGGCCGAGAATCAAGCGAGGATGGCATCAGATTTGAAAAATCAGCAGTTGGCCACCCGAAATCTAGAGAAGCAAATGGTCAAATAGCAGCTGCTCAGCACACCAAACCTTAGGGAGAGTTTCCTGGTGACATAGATACAAACTCCCAACAAGTCAATTCCATCAGTCTGAGGAATGGCAGGCAATTGGCTGATGCACCACCAAAAGAAAAGAGAAATGAGGTGCAATCGGAGATGGTAAGATAGGGTCCATCTACTGACAAGGGAGATAATCAGAGTGGTGTGCAACACAATACGCAATCATCATTATAGCCAACACAGAGACCACCCCCACCATTCCCGCAAAGGCTTAAGAAGAGAATGGAGAGGAATGTTTAAAAAAGTTCTTTTATATTTTCAAAGAACTTCACATAAATTTTCCCTTACTTGATGTTTATCAGGGAATGCCAAAGTATGCTAAGTACTTAAAAGATGTGGTGGCAAACAAAGTCAGAGTGGTGGATTTTCAAATGGTGGCACTGACTTAGGACTGTAGCTACAGGATAATGAGCAAGATACAAAAAAAGATCAAGGATCCAGGGAGTTTTACCCTCCCATACAAATCGGTAAAGATGAAGTGATAAGAGGTCTATGTGACATAGGGGAAACAGTAAATATAATGCCCTTATTTTTGTTTAACACCTTGGGGTTGGCTCAGCCGAGACTAACACGATTGATGCTGCAGCTAGCAGACAAGTCGCAGATGGCACCAGAAGGAATAATTGAGGACCTTCTCATCAAAATGGGTAAGTTCATTCACCCGCTTATTTCATCATACTTGATTTTAAAGTTGATGATAAAGTACCTCTAATCTTGGGATGGCCATTATTCGCTACTGGAGGAGAAATTATAAATGTAAGAGCAGGGACCCTGAAAATAAGCGTCGATGATGAAGAAGAGCTCTTCAGAGTTTACCAAGAGATCAACCCACCCACACACTATTGAGACCTTTGTAAGGTCAGTGTGTTGTCAGAGGATTAGTGTGGGGTGGCAGATTCCATAGGTCCACGACCGTAGGAGATGATCACATTTCAGCCCGAATCTGATAGAGGGCTTCAAGTAAAGAAGAAGTTGGAACAAGAGAGGGACAGAGTGGAGGTTGTTCCCTCAAAAAATAAAAATAGAAGAAGATGGTTCTCGAAAGGGAACACTGGTTTGAGGATGTCCTGAAAAGGATAGTCCACGTCGTGCCGTGACTTAAAATCAAGTGCTGCTTAGGAGGAAACCCAAGAGTACCATACATACAATTTTATTTTTCTTTTGTTTTGATTTGGTTTATCTTCACCTTTTTTTGTTTCTAGTGGTGTTTTAAGCACAGATTGAGGGGAATTCTGAGTACCCGTGGAAGAGGAAGCTAAATAGCGTGGAAGAAGATGAGTGTGGGGTCGATAACTCACTGGTTCAAAAACAAAGGAAAACATGTTGTTAGCTAGGCCTAGAGGCCTCCGGGAGTATTTCTCACCCTTTTTGTATTCTAATTTGATGCTCTGTGGACATAGCATATTTTAAGTGTGGGTGAGGAAAATGTGAAAATTTTGTGCTTAATGATTTCTTGTGGAATTAATGCTTGATAAGGTAGTAGTTGATGAAAATTTTCTGAGTTGAGCATAATTCAACTACCCATTGGTTATTCTTTTCGGTTCTTTTCTGATGGGGGATACTTTGAACTGTGAAATAATTTTTTTTTGTGTCTGTACATAATTGTTTTAGTCATAGATAGGGACTTTTCCCGACAATAGATGGATGACGACCATCTTGAGGGAAAATTAGTCAATGGATTTTTATTTTTGAACCCTTAGCTGAGTGATGGCTTGATGTTCTTATTATATGCTATACATGATTGTGAGATGCAAGTGTTGTTAATTTTGAAGCATGTGAGCAATTGTATAACTCTGTTTGATACACCTAGGCTCTTGAATGTGACTCGATGTGCTTAAAGCTGACTTTTGCATTATTGTGATTAGATGAGTTAAGAGTCTGCTGAATTTGTCTTGAATTGAGCATGTTCTGTGAGTGTAAGATTTTTGAATATTCCATGCTATTGTATAGTGTCTAGAACTTGATTGATGTGTATATAAAGTAAAATGAGGGATGTTGATTGTATGAGATGATCTAGGCATTTCTTTGAATGAGCCTAATTTTTATTCCTTGCTTTACGTACCTTGAATGTCGAATCCTAGTTAGCCCCTTTGAGCCTTTATCCTATTCTTTGCTAGACAAAAAATGATCTTAATCCTTTCTTTTCATTAGCCGTGAATTTGATCCGAAAATCTTAAGCGCTAAATTGAAAATGCAAAAGAGAGTTAAGGAGTGCAGAGTTGGAAGAAGAAAGAAAAGAGTAGTTGTGGGAGTTGGAGAAAAGACTTGAGGTGCACTTGTTTAAAAACATGAATAATAGTTAGTAGGGAGAAAAAGAAGAAAATATTGGAAAAATTGCTCAAATACTCCTTACTAACAGCTTGAGTGTGCCTAAGGAAATGGGGAAACAAAAGAGGAAAATGGGAGAGAAAAGAATAAAGGTGAAGTAAGAGGAGGGAAATTCATAAGGAAAGTGTGATGTATTAAAAGAGATTAGGGAAGATAGTCAATATTACCGCCAATAATAGTACCTACTCTTCCCTTAGCTTATATTACAACCCATTAAGTCTTACTTGATCTTACTTTCAAACATTCCTAAATTAGTGGAGTAAAACAACAAAGGCAAGCTTATGGATCAATACATGTGGCATGTGAATTCTCTGTGCGAGTGAGCTTATTTCTTATTCATACACCCATGCATGTTATAATTTGACAAGATATGAGCGAAAATTGGTAACTCTTTTGTGTGAGGGCACATGCTTGATGAAGGATAAAATTCATGTCGGATTCCTTGATTGATTAATTTGCATGAGTTTGTTGAGTTTGAGACTCAATTCTTGAGGCTAGGAAGTCTTAACGTAGTTATATGTGCTTTTAGTGGATATATCTTGCATGCTCGATCTTTAAGTTGTTATCTGAAACAATTGTTGTAGCCTTGCTTGAATTGTCTTGCTTCAATTAGTGATATGTGAGTCTTCATTTGCATGAGATGGAATGGAGTTGTTTGAGGACAAATAAGGCTTTAAGTGTGGGGTAGTGATCTTGAGAATAATTGCATGCCCAAGTGCTATTTTATAACTTAATTTAGTCATGTTTGTCAATTAAATTAATTACATTCTCATGTGATTTTGAATATTTGTGGGTATGAACTAACCAAAACGATTAGTCCTTGTTTTGTATGTGTAAAATGCATATGAGAGACTAAATAATGATGGTTGAAGCAAAGGAATGGAGTTCGTCTTGGATTGCAAAAGATTGCGAGATGGCATGCCATGGCAAGGCTGGCCGCGACAAGCAGCGTGCCACGCTGTGCGTGTGCCGCGCCCGACGCCGTGCCACCCTCATGCCATGCATGCGAGAAGAGGCATTCCAGTGTGCCTGCATGTTGGCGTCGTGCCACGCTAGGCCCTGTTGCGCGCCAGCACCCGTGTCACGCTGGGTGTCGCACGTGAGGAGGGTCGTGCCACGCCGGGCATCGCACACAACCTGTGCAAAGGACTTTAAACTGCTGAGAATTCCAGTAGCTATCCACGTTTTCTCTATGTCACAGAGGAAAATTGAGGTGACCAGCTCTTTGACATGGAGGCAGTCCATGGTCGGCCAAAAAGTGCAATTTTTCATTTAGTATAAATCAAAACCTTAGCTTCTAAAATCATTTATCAAGAAATATTTTTTGGAAACCGTAAGTGAAGGGAGAAAGGAAGAATTGTACCTAGGGTTCAATATATTTCATTCTCTTTTAATCATTCTTGTAAGTACGTTACTTCAATTGTGTTTTTAATTATTTGTACGAACATGAGTAGCTAAAACCCTTCCTCTAGGGTTGAGGCTACGTAATATGATTGTAAATGCATGATTTCTTCATAGGTTTGAGTTTTAGTTGTTCTTTTTGTCTTACATTCTTCATTATTGTTGTTTTTATGCTTGATCACCATGAAAAAAAATGCATTAAACTTAGGTAAAAGCTCGAAAGAGTAACCCTAGGCTAGAACATAAGAATGTAAGGAGCAAGTTCTTGCCCTTAAGAGAGGTAGCAGTTACAATAGAAATTATACCTAATTTTCCTTGCATGGTTATTAAAACAGGACGAGCTAGACACCGACTTAGAGTTGTCACATCACCACTCATAAAAGTTGTTGTGAAACTAAGTCCAGTTAAATGATTAGAGTTATGAAAGTCCATAATCAAGGGCACAAATTCCGTAAACCACATCCATGTAATTAAGTTGCTCACGAATTAGGACGTGACATCCCCACTTAACGATGTAGGTGTGAGACTAGTTTTCCATGTTTAGAGGCTCGAAGGACCATGAACATAGCAATTAAATTATGTGAGACAACAACTGGAGTTTTCATACTTGAAACATTGTGAATTGTAGAATTGCATGATTATTAGGCCTTAACTCTAGTTGCTTCTTGTAATGTTTCTCAGGTATTTTGTGGTCACCCCAAGACTTAATTAGAATTTCTCAAACTGTATATAATCCACCATTGTGAAGTTTAATTGTAACACTTGAACTTGAATAATCGCTAAATTGGTCCAGTCCCGGTGGGTTCGACATTCCGCTCTAAAAAAGGGCCACTGTATTACTTGTTTGACCGTGTATGCTTGCGTGTGCGTAGGAGAGCAACATAACACTGAATGCTTAGCGTACTGATTGAAACCTTTGATGAAAGAAAGAAAGAAAATAATTGAGTGGTGCTATATCTTATCTAGTGAATGCTTAATAATGAAATCAAAGGTGTCTAGAAGAATGGCTCTTGCGAAAACTGGGATTATGAAAATGAGAAATAAGGTTGAGTTGACTCAATTATATACTTTATTTTCTTAATAAAAGTGTTAGGGAGGTTCATGTGTCTTGAACCAAATGATATTATACCCTTACCTCTAACCTACATTGTAACCCACAAGTCCTTAGTGATTTTGAGCTTTGCAACTACCCTTACCCCTAACCTACATTGTAACCCACAAGTCCTTAGTGATTTTGAGCTTTGCAACTGTACATTAGTGGCAAATTATATGAAGGGTAAGCCTATGGTTTGATATATGTACACTTGATGTCTTTGAGAGACTGAGCATCTTTGTGTTATCTTATGATCCCTATTTTGTGAATTGCATGATTGTGAGTGGGATTCTCTCTTTTTGTGAGTGACATTGCATCCTTGGATTAAATGGTAAAATCTGGATCTCAATTGAGAGGTATGAATGTGATAAGTTGTGTAGTGAAATTCTAGGCAAACCTTGAAGGATGATGTCAATGACCTGAGATGCTTGTTGATATTGCACGATATGAAAATTTCTCCTGATTTTGATTAAAGAAACTGAAAACTCTGGAGAAAAATAACTTTTAAAGTGATTAACCTTGTCGTGTGCTCATAATGATACCAATTGAGATTAATGCTTGTGTTTGAGTCTTTTGTTTTGAGTTTTTTAGTTGATTTGGTTTATTTGAGGCTTAGTAGTCCTATATGTAGCCTTTATGATCTTGGTAATGTCACCCCCTGAGTAAATACCCTAGACAAGACATGATACTTGGAATCACAAGTAACTCCAAGTCAACATATGATCTATCATAACACTGGCACTCTGAGTAAATACATAGCAAAAGCTTTGAAATAATAAAATAAAACATTTTATGAAAAAGAACTAAATTATAAGTTTTATACAACTAGAAGCAAAACTAAAAATCTGAAATCTCTTTATGTGTCTAAAATCCATTTATCCGATGAGTTGCTGCGACAAGCCCCCAGCTAAATCTATGTCTAACTGAAAGAAAATAATCTCCGTCCCCGAAAAAGGAGGACTCACCAATAATGCAGCTGAGAACTCCTGAAGGTGATCTTCTAACGAGGCTGAGACTGAGATCCTAAGTTGCATCATAAAAAGATACAGAATAAAAAGGTATGCATCAGTACTTTGAATGTACTAAGTAAGTGAGAGAAACCATACATAGGGAATAAAATAACTGAACTGGAAAGACATGCAATGACCAACTGAAAATATTGAAACTAAATAACTATGATATACTGAGGTGGTAAAAATGACCAAGTCTGATGGCCAAAGACATGCCCTAAATCTGAGATACTAATTTGGAATACTATACTGAACTGATCTGAACTGACTAATCTGAGACTAAACTGAGCTGAATAGTGGTAGAGTCTATAACCGACATATAACCACGTGAGCTAGATGTGGAGTCCGATGTATACACCCCATTGGTAGGACCCAATATACCTTGATAGGGTATAAAGGCATGAACTGAGTGATCACGGATTTGGGGCCATGAGGACAATAAAATATATCATACGGTGGCAACATAGTTCTGGGAACCTAGGTGCGCTGGAACCCCAGTCCGCTCAGTTCTAAGTCCTACTCCCACTGATAGTCCTAGACTAACTACTAAGCTGATAGCTCAAAACTGAGGCCCAAGACTAAGTCAGGAATACCTATCTGGAAGCACCCTTAGAGTCTTATCGAACCGGATTCTGTAACTGGGTTCTAAGACTGGTCAGAGTGGCTTATTTGGATGTGTTGTAACCGTCTAAAGAACAAACTGTAATTTGAAGCTGGGGTCCTAATGCTGGTCAGAGGTACTTATCTAAAAGTTTCATGACCGCCTAAAGAACCACTAAAATATAAAATTGAGTCTAATACTGATAACAGGGAGGTATCACGGACACCTTAAGGACTAACTATAGTTAAGCTAATCAGCTGACATTTTTCTGGACAACACTGAGGTTGCAAAAAATCTAACTGAAACTAGGCTGACATGATTTTGACTGAGATTTTAACATAAATTAAATACATGTGCTTCCCAAAATTGATAGAACCATGCTACAGGGGAAACGATTTCAACCCACAAATATCTAATTTCTACTGAGCTATGACTAGGGCTGAATTATGCTACTAGCTACAATATTTCACAATTTCTAGAAATAGGGAATAAATAAGAAATCTAGATTCATGAGAAATATTCCCTTTGAATCCAGAAAGAAATCTGTCTGAAAACTTTTCACATTTTGAAACTACAGGGCTATAACTGATAAAGAATAAATTAGACAAGGGTTTTAGGTACACAAGGGAAGAACTACTCCCTTGTTGAATTCCCATATACCTAGTGATGGAAATCCCTAAGAGAATCTCTTGAAAATCTAAGGAGAATTCGATGAAGATGTCGAATTCCCTAGCTCTGCTCTTGCCACTTCCTAACTATTTTCTAAATTTTAGACTTTGAGGGGAGGAGTGGAATGAAGTGAAAAATGTTGTTCTACCCTTTAACTCCCACCTAAACAAGTCAAATCTATGGGGTTTTAAGAAAAGAGGCCGAGACGTTACAAAAATAACCAAGGAATAAGATCTGGAAATCTGCCCGACCGAATCCAAGGAGCCACAGAACGGGTTGTTGGTTGAAACCACAGCCGGTTGGAACCAAATATCATGATCATTGGAATGGGACTATGGGAGGATACCACGACTCATTGGGACAACTAACGAGGCATTGGAACCTCTCGTTGTCACTAGTGGGGAAATCTGGTCCCGAAGACAACGGGCAACATAATGACTCATTGGTAGGGCCAAAGGGTCGTTGCATTGACTCGTTGTCAACACTGTTGGGGCCTGGGACATGGTTACGGGTGGTAGCAATAGCTCATTGGTAGGAACCACAAGCCGTTAGTTCCAGTCGTTGCCTATGGAAAAATCCAGTAGACCTCTAAACTAGGATCCAATGGACAACAGGATGGCTCGTTGTACCTTCAAACGGGTTATCCTATGCCTCATTGTTTCCCCCAAAGGGATCTGCTGAGATGTCAACGACTCAGACAACAGCCCATTGGATCTGACCATGATCTGTTGTCTGGGTCGTTTTACAATAAAATTTTCTTGTTTCCCCAGGTTTTTCTTGCAAGGTCGAGTTTTACCTAGGAAAGTTTCGGGGTGTTGAAATATCTCCCCCTTGGAATCATCCATCCTCGAATGCCGACTAAAACTACTGAAAACTAGGGAAAAGAGCTGCAATTTCCAATTTGATTTTATAATCTGGTTGCTGAAGGAGTAACTGACTCTAAGCTGACTTGACTTTACTAATAGAGCTGATGCATCTAGAAGGCAGATAGAAAATATAAATAGAGCTGATAAGTACGGAACTAAACAGAGTATTGAGGAGGGATTTAGTACGTGATGTTGAAACTGAACTGGAAGGAAATAAGTGAGGGTATCTGACCATCATGTCTGCTTCTGCTTCCTGTGTGGCTTCCTCAACCAGCTGGTTCCTCCACAAAACTTTCACTGAAGCGACTTCCTTATTTCTCAACTTACGAACCTAACGGTCAAGGATCTAAACTGGGACCTAGTTGTTAGAGAGACTATATTTTATTCCCAGGCTGTCTAGTGGCACAATTGAGGCTGGTCACCGATGCACTTCCTCAATAGTGACACAAGGAAGATTGGGTGCACCGATACTAACTTTGGGGGGTAGTTCTAACTCATATGCCACACTGCTAATTCGCTTAAGAATTATGTAGGGTCCCATATATCTCGAATTGAGTTTTCCTTTCTTCCCAAATCTCATCACCCCTTTCATGGGTAAAATTTTTAGATAAACCCAGTCATCCACTACACACTCTAATTCTCTTCTCCTCAAATCAGCATAAGATTTTTGATGGCTTTGTGTTGTTTTCAACCTCTCTCTGATAAGTTCCACCTTCTACGTTGCCTCGTGAACTGATTCTAGCCTGATCGGAGTAGCTTCACCAACTTCAAACCACCAGATAGGAGATCTACACCTCCTGCCATATAATGCCTCAAACCGGGCCATCTGGATACTGGTGTCGTAGTTGTTCTTGTAAACAATCTCGATGAGAGGTAGGTGATAATACCAACTTCCCTTGACATCGATCACACACGCTCTTAGTATATCTTGTAAAGTATGTATAGTCCACTCAGCTTGTCCACCTATTTGTGGGTGAAAAACTGTGCTGAGCTTGACCTGGGTACTGAGTCCCTTCTGAAAAGACTTCCAAAAGTGAGAGGTGAACTGGGTACCTCTATCTGAAATAATGGATAATGGAATCCAATAAAGTCTGGCCAACTCCCGGATATAAATCCTGGCATAATCCTCAGCTAAGTCTATAGTTTTAACTGGGAGGAAGTGTGCAGATTTAGTTATCTATTCTACTATCACCAAGATTAAATCATGCTGCCGACGAGTCCGAGGAAGACGCATAATAAAATCCATGTTTACTTCTTCCCACTTCCATGTGGGTATGCTGATATCTTGAGTCATACCTCCCGGTCTCTGGTGTTCAAGTTTGACCTGCAGGTAGTTCGGGCACTTAGCAACAAATTCTGTGATGTCTCTCTTCATGTCGTTCCACTAGAAAATATCCCATAAATCAAGGTACATCTTAGTAGCACCTGGGTGGATGGAATATCTTTGAATTTTGTGCTTCAAACAATATCTACTATCTCAAATTACCTACATTCGGTACGCACAACCTACCTTGGTAACGAATTACACTATCTCCCCCTAGGGAGAAAGCCTCTACTTCTTTTCTGAGAACCGCCTCCTAAAGCTTAAGCGGTATGGGATCTTCATCCTGCCTTGACTTAACTTCAACTACCAACGAGGAATCTAATCCACTCTGCACCTGTACTCCACCCTCAGCGGTATCAACTAACTATACTCCCAACCGAGCTAACTTGTGGATATCCTTTGCCAGTTATTGTTTTCCCTCTTCAACATGAGCCATGCTCCCTATAGACACTCTCCTTAGGGCATCAGCCACAACATTCAAATTCTCCTCATTCCACCGATGTGAGACACAACAAACTCANATAGACACTCTCCTTAGGGCATCAGCCACAACATTGGCTTCTCTCGGATGATACAACACTATCATGTCATATTCCTTCAGTAGCTCCAACCATCTTCTCCTATGAAGATTAAGATCTTTCTGACTGAACACATATTAAAGACTCTTGTTATCGGTGAAAACATCCACATGAGCCCCGTAAAGGTAGTGCCTCCATATATTTCAATGCAAACACCACTGCTGCCAACTCCAAGTCATGAGTCGGATAGTTCATCTCATGAACCTTGAGCTGTCTGGAGGCGTAGGCTATAACCTTACCCCGCTGCATCAGAATGCAACCGAGTCCAACTCTGGAAGCATCTCAATACACTTAAAACCTATTTTTTCCTTCCAGTAAGGTCAATACTGGAGAGGTAGTGATTCAAGGTTTTAACTCCTGGAAACTCTTCTCACATGCATCTGACCACTTAAATTTCACCTTCTTCTAAGTCAGCCTAGTCAGAGGGGATGCTATAGAGGAAAATACTTCCACAAAACGTCGATAACAATCGCCTAGACCAAAGAAACTTCTGATTTTAGTTGGGCAGGTAGGTCTGGGCCAGTATTTCACCACTACTATCTATTGAGGATCCTCCTAAATACCCTCTCCCAAGACCACGTGACCAAGGAAACTCACGTACTTCAACCATAACTTGCATTTGCTAAACATGGCGAACAACTGGCGGTCTCTAAGCACTATCCTTAGGTGATTAGCATGTTCTTTCTCATTTTTGTAGTATACCAGAATTTCATCGATAAATAAAATGAAGAACATATCTAGCTACTACTTCAAGACTTTGTTCACCAGGTCCATGAAAGCTGCGGGGGCAGTAGTTTGTCGGAAGGACATAACCATGAATTCATAATGACCATATCGAGTTCTGGAAGCTGTTTTTAGTATTTCACATTCTCTGACTCTTAGCTAATGATACCCCGACCAATGATCTATTTTGGAGAAACAATTGGCTCCTTGAAACTGATCGAACAAGTCGTCAATCCTAGGTAGGGGATACCTGTTGTTAACTGTGACCTTGTTCAACTGATGGTAATCGATGCTCATTCTGAGGGTACCATCTTTCTTTCACACCAATTGTACTAGAGCCCCCCAGGGAGAGATGTTGGTCTGATAAAACCTTTGTCAAGAATGTCTTTTTGTTGCCCCTTCAACTCCTTAAGCTCAGCTGGAGCCATTATATAAGGTGGGATGTAATGGACTGAGTATCTAGGAGAAGGTCTATACCGAAGTCTATTTCTCTCTCAAGAGGGACCCTAGGAAGATCTTAATGAAACACGTCAGGGAACTCGCTGATCATTGGACTAACTAGATATTTGGGGTCTCAGAGCTGGAATCCTTTACCTAAACTAGATGATAAATACACCCTTTGGAAATAAAGCTTTCTGGCCTTAAGGTAGGAAATAAACTAACCCTTAGGCGCTTCTACTGCCTGTCCACTCTAAAGTTGGCTCATTAGGGAACTGAAACCTAACGACCCTAGTTCTGTAGTCGATTGAGGCATAACGGAATGTAACCAATCCATGCCAAGAATGAGGTCAAAGGAAACCATGTCTAACTCTACAAGATTAACTGGAATGACCTTATTGAAGACTGATACTGGGTAGTTTCTATACACCCAGCTAGCTCTAACTGACTCGCAAACTGGGGTGGAGACTGCGAATGGTTCTGAGAGGACCTCTGGACTGATATCGAACTGGACTGCTACATAAGAATTCATGAATTAAAGTGTGGCTCCTGGATATAGCAGGGCATACACGTTTAGATTAAAAAGAAGTAACAAACCCATGACCATGTTAGGTGAGCTCTCTTGATCCTAATGAGAGGACAGAGCATAAAAATAGTATTGGTGTTGGCCGCCATCTATACCTGAAATGTTTGACTGCTGAGCTGGTCGGCCTGTTGAAGCAGTGGATTGTGATCTCCCCCATCCAGCTTACTGGAATTCTTTGAGCCGATGACCAAGCTGTCCACAACCAAAACAACCATTTTGACCCTGAAGGCATTCTCCTGGATGATTCTTTCCACACTTAGGGCAATTGGGTAGGCATAGCGGTTGCTGGCGCTATGACTTGGGGATTGCGAGCCAAATGCTCCACCCCTCTAATCCTTGCTGGACCAGAAAGTAGGGGCACTGGCTGAAGTGGGTGTGGGAGCCCTCGACTACTGTTGCTGTGGGCGGCTACTACCAGCAGATCTCTGGTGGCCATAATCTGAGTGGCCAGTTCTTGCCCGTTTGTTCTCCCACTCCAAGTCTTCTAATTTTTTTCCTCAATTTTCTGAACATGGACTATAAGGTTGGAGAGATCGATGTCGTTTATATGCATTGCAGTCCTACACTCCTTAAGGACCATGTTCAACACCCCATTAACAAATTTTAGCATACGAGTCCTTGGCTCGGCTACCATCTATGGAGCATATTAAGAAAACCTAATGAACTCCAGTGCATGCTCTTCTACCATCTGATTTCCTTGTTTCAAATTCATGAATACTGCCACCCTTGCCTCCCTGACATCCCAGGGGAAGAAATTGTCTAGGAAGCCTGTAGTGAACTCCTCCCATTCCACCGTCCTGCTCCCGTTGGTCTCTTCTCCTTCCACTGATCATAGTAGATCTGGGCTATGCCATTTATTTGGTAGGCAGCCAAGTCGGCATTCTTCAAGGAACTGACACCCATAATTTAGGTGGTCTCTCTAATCTCATCCAGGAACTCCTGTGGGTACTCTCCCTACTTAGATCTATCGAAAACTGGAGGGTTCACCTGAGCGAAGTCTCGAACTCGGGCAGCTGCTGCGGACACATTCTTGTTGATCGAAACCACCTGCTGGTTCACCTAATTGGTAATTGTCTGTGCGAGTAGCTGGATAGCTACCCTGAACTCTGCGGTGGACATTAAGTTATCCTGAGGGCCTGCTAAAATTGGTGGGGCAAGTCTGCGAGCGCTACCAGCCCTTCTTCCGTTACCACGTCGTGGAGGCATGATTTCAATAAAATGAAATACATCATGAGTTAGGAGTGTCTTTTAGGAATTGAATTTCAACGCACGATAAAGAGTATGAATTAAAGGGAGCTTTTCTAATAATGTCTCGTAGCCTCCCCGTCATAGGTGTGGCGCACTTCACACCTATGAAAAAGACTCTACTCGATGCGACTTTCAGATATTTAAGGATACTCTAAACCTAGTGCTCTGATACAAAGTTTGTCACGCCCCGAATCTGTACACTAGATGAGACATGATACTTGGAGTCACAAGTGACCCCAATTCAACCCATTGTCTATGTATCACTGGCATTTTGAGTAAATACATAGTTGAAGCTTTGACATAATAAAATAAAACATTTTATAAAAAAGAACTAAATAATGAGTTTTATACAACTGGAAGAAAAACTAAAAATCTAAAATCTATGTATGCGTCTGAAAGCCATCTATCTGAAGATCTGTTGGGAAAGCCCCTAGCTAACTCCGAATCTAACTGAAAGGAAATAATATTCAACCCCAAAAAGGAGAACTCACCAATGATGCAGCTGTATCATAAAATGATAAAACATAAAAAGGTACGCGTCAGTACTTTGAATGTACTAAGTAAGTGAGAGAAACCATACACAAGGAATAAAATAACTGATCTAGAAAGACATGTAGTGACCAATTGAAAATACTGAAACTGAATAACTCTGCTAGACAGAGGTGGTCAAAAAGACCCTGTCTGATGGCCAAAGACATGCCCTAAATATGAGTTACTAATCGGAATACAATACTGAATTGATCTAAACCGACTAATATGAGACTGAACTGAGCTGACTAGTGGTAGAGCCTATAATCAACATACAACCACGTTAGCTAAACATGCAGTCCGATGTATACAACCCATCGGTAGGACCCAATATACCTTGCAGGGTATAAAGGCATGAACTGAATGATCACGGGATTGGGGCCATGAGACCAATAAAATAAATCCTATAGTGGAAATGTAGTTCTGGGAATTTGGGTGCACTAGAAGCCCAGTCCACTCGGTGCTTAGTCCTACTCCCACGTAATAGTCCTAGACTAACTACCAAGCTGATAGCTCAAAACTAGGGCCCAATACTAAGTAAGAAATACCTATCAGGAAGCACCTTTAGAGTCTTATCAGACCAAAATGTAACTTGGTTCTAAGATTGGTCATTGCTTCTTATTTGGAAGCGTCGTAACCGTCTAAAGAACAAACTGTAATCCAAAGTTGGGGTCCTAAGGCTGGTCAGAGCTACTTATCTGAATGTGCCATGACCACCTAAAGAACAACTAAAATATGATACTGAGTCTAATACTGATAACTGGGAGGTATCACAGACACCTCAAGGATTAACTATAGTCAATTTGATCAACTAGCATTTTTCTAGACAACATTGAGGTTGTAAAAAACTTAGTGGGACTAGACTAACATGATTCTGACTATGATTTTAACATAAATTGAATACATGTGCTTCCCAAAACTAATAGAACCACACTACAGGGAAAACTAGTTCAACCCACAAGTTTCTAATTTCTACTGAGCTATGACTAGGGTTGAATTATTCTACTAACTGCAATCTTTCATAATTTCTAAAAATAGGGAATAAATAAGAAATCTAAATTCATGAGAAATATTCCCTTTGAATCCACAAAGAAATATGTCCGAAAACATTTCACATTTCGAAACTATAGGGCTATAACTGATAGAGAAAAAATTAGATAAGAGTTTTAGGGACACAAGCGAAGAACTATTCCCTTTTTGAATTCCCACATACCTGCTGATGAAAATTCCTAAGAGAATCTCTTAAAAATCTAAGGAGAATTCGATGAAGATGTCGAATGCCCTAGCTTTACTCTTATTGTTTCCTGACTATTTTCTACGCTTTAACTCCCTCCTAAATGAGTCCAAAATGAGGGGGGTTTAAGATAATAAGGATAGGATGTTTCAAAAATAACTCGGGAATAAGATCTAGAATCTGCCCGACCGGATCCAACGAGCCACAGAATGAGTAGTTTGTTGAAACCACGACCCATTGGAACCAAATATCATACTCACCGGAATGGGACCACGGGAGGATACCACGACTCGTTGGGACATCTAACGAGTGATTGGTACTTCTCGTTGTCATTGCTGAGGAAATCTGGGCCCTAAGACAACGGGAAACGCAATGACTCATTGGTAGGACCAACGGGTCATTGCATCGAGTCATTGTTAACACTGTTGGGGCCTGGGACTTGGTTACGGGTGGTAGAAATGGCTCATTGGTAGGAACCACGAGCCATTAGTTCCACTCATTTCCTCTGTGAAAAATCCAGTAGACCTCTGAAATGGGATCCAATGGACGATGAGATGGCTTGTTGTACCTTCCAACAGGTTGTCCTATGCCTCATTGTTTTTCCCGAAAGGAATCTTCTGAGCTGACAATGACTCAGACAATGGCCTGTTGGATCTCACCATGATCCGTTGTCTGGGTCGTTCTGAAATAAAATTTTCTGGTTTCCCCTGGTTTTCTTGCAAGGTCTGAGTTTGGCCTAGGAATGTTTCAGGTGTTACAAGTAACCTTGAGTCAATTCCTATGCTAACTGTATGCTTTTCTTATGGAAAAAAAATAGTTCAAGTTTGGGGGTTCGATGAGTTGGTAATTTACTAGCTTATATAACTCTTAAACATGAGTTATTTCCTCATTTCAATGCATTTTAGGAATCTTTCTGAGGAACTTCTTTGAATCATAGATGATGGAGGATTTGAACTTAAAGCAATCTGTCCGAGGAATGACAATTGACATGCATTTTGCAAGTCAGCACCTGTGTTGCGCAAGTGCCATGCAGGGAGAATTAAGAGAAGACTACCTTGGACTTGCATTGCATAGGCGTGCTGCAAGTCTGCACCTGCGAAACACAGGTGCAAACACAAGTAAGCAGAATGTCCTCTGAAGGGAAAAATAGTCCAGAAGACAATTATGTACTTAGGAAGCTTCCAAGGGCATTTTGGGGATCTAAATAAGGGATAATATGTAGATTTTTATCTCATTTGTTAAGGAGAGGTGTTATTGGAAAGAATAGTGAATAATGTAAAGCATATAGTACATTTTCTACTTTCTTATTCTTCCTAGTTAAATCACCATAGTTGAAGAAACAAATCTTGAAATTGATTTTAGTTGCTTATGATGAATGGTTTTGATGAATACCTCTTTGGTATAATTTCTCTTTCCCTAATTATGAGTAGCTAATTTCACTTCTAGGGGTGTGTGTGAATGAGTGGTGCTTAGAATTGATTGGGTATTGACTAATTGGTCTTAGAATTATTTGTAATGTATGGATCTATTGATTTTTTCGAGTTTTAATCTAAATAATTATGGTTTAAAATATTATTTGAATTCTCTATTTTTGCTATTACTTAAGAAAGAGATATGAAGTTGGGTAAGACTTCAATAGTGAGAATTTGGGGCTTTTATCTAAGGGTCAAGGTCAGAAATTGTCTATGCCCAATTCAAGCTTTGTTTAAGGTCTAGAGTTAGAAATAGACTAAGCCCATTCAAGCAATGTTTGGTTGTTTTATAGATCTTGGTTTTAGGGTATGAGAAAACCAAAAATATACACACTCTTTTGGTTGAGAAACTTTTGACTGTAGCTAAAACAAAAGTTATCCATTTGATATTTGATTCTAAGGCTTTTAGTTAATACTTATCAAAATAATACACTATTGTATGCACAACCCTAGTCTCTCTAATCTTGTGAACAACAATTGTGTTACCTTGTCGTGATTGAAAATTTTGATTGATACTTGTTAAAACCACTTACCCCAATTTTACTTTATGTACATATTATGCTTGATCTTGTGAATTAATTCACAACATTTGGTAAATCTAGTGTCACAACCCGAACAAAGGCTCGGATCAAGACACGGGACAAGAAATCCCGAGAGGCTCCAATTAGACCCATGGAATAAAACATACATCTAACTCAATCAAAATTAAGTGGAAGATCATCATAAATAACATAGTGGAATTCTAAGAAAAATATAACATCTTAATACGTAAATAAGTCAAGAGCTGATGAGTTGATTGGACAAGATACCAACTAACTCACTAAAATCTAAGACTGATAATACAACATACAACTGATAAGAAGGGCCCTCTCAAGATTAGGACTCACCAACTGAGGCTGAGGAAGGCTAACTCTGGGAATCTGGCTAGTAGCAGGATTGAACCTGGGTATCAGATCCTGTATAATAAAAATATACAACATAGAGTATGCGGTCAGTATGTGGAATGTACCGAGTATGCAAGACAAGTAAAAAATCTTAAGGAAGTAAAATCATTAAATCATGCATAATATAAAACATAATCAAGATATAATTCTGAGAGTAGGTGTCACGCTGCACCTTGGGAGGCATGACTGGCACGTAGTGCCTACTAGGATCTGAACTGACTTAACTAAGCCTAGGCGCATATGGTGCAGGCTTGCTCCTCAAATCAAGAAAAAAACGGGCTATATTTCGGCTGTAAATATAGCCTCTGGCCAACAAGGCCATATAGCCACCTGTAAATGAAAACAACTATCCAACAACAAGCAACAAAAGGGATCCTATGCGAGCCGGCAAGGCCACCATGTTGTCTAGTTATAACAAAAATGAAGAAAAACTACTATTCTAGGCCCCACATGGCTAACATACGAAACATAACTGATTAAGGCCCCACATGGACAACATACAACTAACTAACTGACGACTGTAGTCTCCAAGCCTCTAAGAGTACAAATAGTGGTCGAGACAAGGCCCTGACCTACCCCAAAATGCTATACAACTGAAATAAATAAATTTTTACAACCTGGAAACTCCTAATGAAAGGAGTTGACCCAACTTAGACTCTAAACAGCTTCTATTGAAGATCCTAAACCCTGTCTGTCTAAACCTGCAAGCAAGTAATGCAGTGCCCCATAATTGGGCGTCAGTACAACATATACCGAATATGTAATGCAGTAAATAGGCTGAATGAAAGCTATGAAATACTAAAAGTGAGTATGAAGGAGAGGCAGAAAGATTAATCTGTAAGCTAGCTTTTTCGTAATCTGTATCTAGTAAACACTACATATACATAAGTGATGACCACACAATCATATATTCATCAGCTAAATCTAGCAGACAAGAATAAAAGCAAGAACCTCACTCGGACCCCATAAGCCTGGAAGGTACAACCAACACAGAATAACCCACCTGGGGTCCCAAGAAGCCCTAGTAAGTGCACCTTCAATCTATATACCCCTAACCAGGTTTCTATGACTGTACTGGTGCTAATAGCCAACCTACCAGTCCCCTAGGTCTGCAACTGAGCCCAATTGGCCCCTGGTCTGTCGCTGTGTCTGAGTCCTGTGGACTCATGTATCTAATATATCTGCACCTAGGGCACTAGGCTCGACGGGGGTCTATAGAGCCAACCATGAAATATAGTAGCCCACCCATAAAATGGACTATATGAGGACCTGGGACCCCATCTTCATCACTCGTGGACGATATGCCTCTCTCTGGAGCGATGTCATCTCGCCCCTAGCGGGCCTCGACACAGCTAGTCACCCTGGGGTGGTCATGGATGGCTCCTATATGAGGGCAACCCCAAGAAAGGTGTTGTACTAACATCTCAATCTAGCCGCTCAAAAGGCGTGACTGGCCTTTTGGGCCTAACGCCACCGCTGCTCGCCCCCTAGGATAGTCTGTATAGCTGCTAGCAGGCACGCCGTGCACCTGTATCTGATCAGAGGATCTTGATAGTGATCATGATCTCTAATAGATTGGACTGAATAAGGCGAGATTTGGAGTGGTCCAGCACAACTCTCTATATGTCTTGCTCGAAAATCTATAAATCATAATAACTATGGGGTCAAGAATGACTAACTACTCAGTTCCTCCTCTTAGGATAACTGTAGGGTTGGTACTGGCCGAACATGTTTTTGAGTGCTCGACCCCTAATCCTCCATGGGAAGTTTATTGACATCCTTAGCCTGTTGGAAATACTATACTAACATGGTACTTACTAGTGCCATATGCCTCACCTTGGTCTAATTGGATCTTATATTACTTTTTTGTGCGATTCTTAACCTTATAGACAACTTTATGCAAACTTAACAATTCCTTGCAATCAATACATGAATACCTCATAGGAACCGATTGGGGTGTTGGCCTGGCCTCTAACTACTGATAAAGTCCCTTTCCTTAGGGTACCCATGGGTCTATTTGACCTGGACGATTGGGCTGGCTTCCTGGGTGACCTATGTGATAACTGCTAAGTCAACTAGGATTGACAATCATTGGTAATAGCTAATAGGGTGGTAGGTTGTCACTCAGTACACTATACAACCCTAGTATCACTGTTTCTACAGTATGACTATTCTATCTACATTTTGGGTCCTGGGACGTGCAGTTACGTCAATGGCTTCTGGGTGTGCTTTTATGGAAACCCAGGCGCCAAACTGGTAGTTATGTCGCCTGACTACGCCTACGCTATTCAACCTACTAACTCAGGCTCGCTAACCCTCACGAGTTTCTAAGGTCTATTCCTGGCAATAAAACATACAATCCTACTAAACCCATGAATCGGAGAATAGGAGAATTTCTATGACGCTTCTAGCACGTATCATTCTTATCATGTCTTTTTCCGATGAGGGATACTATGCTATAATTCATATACATTTTCTAATATCTAACCATAATAGATATATAACCATCATCTACTGATGGCAGTTACTCGCAGCATATCTGATATTTATATACTAGCAATAGCTAATTCCAACATGTTTAAGCACAATTTAATGGTAAAAACTATCTACAACACGTGAAATTGTCATTTCTATTCGAGAACATAAGTCGTAACACTGTACGATGAGTATACTTGCCAAGGGTTAAGCCTAACATACCTCGTTCGCCGATTGCTGATTAACTGGAAAGTTTCAGTTCGTGTTCAACTGCTCTACTAAAATGCAATTGTATTACTGGGGGAATATGACTAATTTCAGTACTAAAATCACCAAAAATGATAACTTTTAATACCAATATTGACTATACTTCAACTTAACGAAACACGACCGAAAACGTATTATTTCCCAAGAGTTCAGAAGGGAGAAGTACTTACTTGAAGCATGTGATCATTTAGGAATCAGTTTAGAGCAATTCCGACAACTTTAGCTCGGGGGGATTACAATTCGCCGGGCGTGTTTCGCGAAAATAACTCCGTAGTAATGTTTCCTGCAGCCTTAAACTTCTATACCCGATGTTAATTTGAATGTGGACGGAGTTTTGTAGCATAATTTGACGAAAACTTCAAGCTAGCTGAGGGGAATATTTAATGAATCATTTGAAATGAGCAAGGAAACATATATATAGGCATAGAGTGGTGGCCTAGGTGGTGCCCCGCGCTGGCCAAAGCGCCAAAAGCCCTGTCGCGCCGTGCCTCTGAGGGTGCTAATCCCCCTAGTGCGCCGCACTACCCATAGCACTGGAAGGCTGGTGCATCACACTAGCCCTGTGCACATTGGTCCCGTCCGACCTCTCTTCCGAGGCTTTCTCCACATGCGTTAAGATCTTCTTACTCGTCACCAATCCACGTGTACGCCTACCAACCATTAACATTTTTCAGGGTGTAACAGTAAGGCTTCCATGCTATTTTCTGAATTCATGATTTGGACATAACTAAACATCATAACTAAATTGAATGACCCAAAGTTGAAAACTGATAATCATAAGTAAAACTGACCATTGGTTCAAACCTGCTGAAAACATATATCATGAGTGATGTACATGCATAACTTAAATCATGAGGAATAATAGGAGACTCATCATATAACCGACACTACCACGGTAGAGCTTACGTGGTCCCGACTATCACACTCAAGGGGGCAGAGTTGTCCAAAGCATTGTAGGGCTAAGGGCGCTACCATGATCTCGATATCAAGCTCAAGGCCCCTTGGAGGTAGGGGAAATCTCCAAGGGAGGTCCCAAAATATAAAAGTAAACCTACGTTGACGCATAATTTTTAGGCATAGGGTTTACTGACCCTTAGCCTATACGGTGCTAGATACTACTCCATAAAACATGCATATGCTCTCCACCATTTTTGAACGAAGCTGAATAATAAAATACATGCATAATCTGAAATCATAACCTGAGGAGAAGTGGCTCAATCCATACCACAAGCTAAAAATAATGGGAGTCTTGACTCCAAAACCATGTGGTAAGGTAATTCATGAATACATAAAATATACTTGATCAAATGGGCTTGACCAATAATTTATCATACTTGAAATCAACTTGATTCACTATGAAAACATGAACATAAACATGGGTATTTCAAAGTCATACTTTCCTCATAAACATCTCATCATGCTTGAACATATAACTCATAGATCTCAACTTTCATGAACATTCATGGATGGGCATCATAGTTTAGCAAGCATGAAAACATAATTTATAATTTAAAACATTGTAAAATCTGCCCATTAATCATAATTCATCATTTAAAATATTATTAGATCATACCCATAATTAAAACTTAGAAATTCATGCATTGGGTAAGAACCCCATAGAATCATCAATTAGAACATCATGAATTGAGAGGGAATTGGGTTTGGTATGGAAAATTACACCCATTTATAGCCTTACATACATGAAGGGATTTGATTCTCACAATTCCTTGATAGCCCAAAGAGAATCGAGGAAGAACATGTAGAAAAACTAGACTTGATCACCACTTAAAAACCCTAAGCTTGCATGCATGAATTAGGATAGGCATTGAATGACATAACCCCTCTTAAAACACTCTATTTCGAGCTTAAAATGTCGTAATTTAGGCCCTTAGGCCTTAGGAATGATGAAAATACTCTTAATGAACTTCCTGGAAAAACTGCTTTGCCGGTGACAACAGGCATCACAATGGACCGTTATTGGTTCCGATGGTACGTAACACCCCTCGTTGTTACACCATGAATATCGGGCCCCAAACCTTACCACAATAGGTTCCACGAGTCATACCCAGCTCCAGCGTCTCTTGCTAACCATCCGTTGACACCATTACCCATCTCCCTGGATTCCTCCCAACGGTCAGTTACAATGAATCGTTGCTCCCAACGACGAGTCATCATGTGACTCGTTACTTCCTCCCTGAACCAGACCCACCTCACAACGGATCATATCCAACGACCCGTTACATCAAACAATCAATCATTCCTAGAACGTTATTCCCAACTCCACACCTGCAGTGTCTCATCACGGGCACATCCAACGGGTCGTTAGTCCCACCAACGACCCGTTTTGAGAAAATTTTCTAGATTGCTGCTACTTTTCATATTTTGATCTTTGGTCTAGTCTTAGGCACTTTAAGGGT
>JACEIK010000738.1:105383-149161 GCA_018107945.1 Datura stramonium
TGCTCCCTGCTGCTAAATACCTCGGTATCTGAGGTTAATTTGAATTTGGACTACGTTTGATGGCGTAATCGAGCGATAATTTATCAAAATCCTTCATATGATCTGTTCTCGCAACTTCTCTGGAAATTATTTGATTTAAATGACTTAAACCGAAGTTGGGGGCATATATATAATTGGGACTTATAATTCGCATTCAGGGATTGCGATTTATAAGTCACATTCCTTGAATGCTATTTATAAGTCGCATTCCTGGAATGCGATTTACAAGTCGCATTTTTCCTTGCGACGCGCCGACTTGGCGCTTGTACGATCTTTCCCCGGGCCTTTTTTCTAGCATGTATGGCATTCTAAAACTCTTAACCAACATGCGAATAGGCCATCTATGTGTTGGGAATTTTACGGGGTGTAACATCTCATTCAACATTAGGGCTAAAATCATCCTTACAAGAAAGTGCATTAATGCGTTATCTAAATAATGGAGGATATCCAACAATCAACTTAAATCATATTCCACAAGCTATAACGGAATCTGGCATATAATTTATCCACATTCGAAAGCTCAGGGATAGAATTCACTTTACAGGAACAACATCAATATAGTAAAAAACTGATGGAATCATATCTAAAATAAACATGTTATAACATTCTATATGAAATCAAAGAAATCTGACATATATTCCCTTCACATTTGAAAGCTCTGGCCTCGAATTCATAGAGAAACTAGGAGGTATTTTGGGGACACAAGGGAAGAACTACTCCCTTGTTAAATTCCCACATACCTGGCTACGAATTCCTTGGAGAAGAAATCTTGAATCATTGCAATAGATGAGAAGCCCTAGTCTTGCTTGAGAGTTCTTGGGAGGAAAGCTTACATTATTTTCTAAAATATCTAAGTGGGAGTGAGGGGATAATCGTTTAACCCATTTAAATCCCCGTAAAATAATCCAAAACAACGTAGTTTAGGGTCTAGGAGTTTATTAAATTACAGAAACACCCTTAGGAAATTCGCAGGAAAAACAGACTACCAATCCCCACGAGGGACCCATCAGCTCATGCCCAGTGACCACGACTCATGGTGTACCCAACGACTCGTGGTGACCCACTCATCAACTACACTGCCAATTTCTTAACTCCTCAAACTATCCTGCACCAGGGGTCACCTAATGGGTCGAGGCATGGACCATGACACGTGGTGACTACTCATTAATTTCACTACATAATTTTCCCCCGATTCAATCAATTACTGACCACGGATCACCTCACAACTCGTGGTGTTGACCACGACTCGTGGTTACACCCATGGTAACCCCATTTTTCAAAATTTATTTCTACCAAGTCAAAACCCTTCCCCACGAGTCACTTCACGACTTGTGTCCTACCCCAAGGGTCACAGGATGACTCATTTAGTGATTTGCGCAGAAAATCTTGTTTCCTCCATTTCAACTCCCAGGTCTAGTCTTGGGGTTTTCAGGGCATTACAATATCTGCCTCTTGGGAACATTTGTCCTCGAATGTTGGGAAACAAACAGAAAAGTAGAGAATTGCAATTATTATACTCAAATACTGATCATGAAAGATGAAAACTAATGGAATGACTACCTCCAAACTGAACCACAAGTCTTAACTGAATTCACTAATTATACATATATTCATTTACCTGAAAGCAACTAGGACACATGAACTGGACATGAAACTTAATAGAGTTCTAGGGAATGAATGGATACCTTAAACTGAAATTAAGCCGGTAGAGAACAAATGTGGGTATCTAGTCATCATATCTGCTTCAGCTTCCCACGTAGCTCCCTCAACCTGCTGATTTCTCCATAAGACTTTGACTGAAGCTACCTCCTTGTTCCTCAGCTTATGAACCTAATGGTCAAGGATCTGAACTGGGACCTCTTCGTACGAGAGACTATCTTTCACTCCCACACTATCCAATCGCACAACTGAAGTTGGATCTCCGATGCACTTCTTCAATAGTTATACATGGAATACTGATGCACAGATGCCAACTCTGATGGTAAGTCCAGCTCATAGGCTACCTTGCCAATTCACTTTAGAATTTTGTAGGGTCCCACATATCTTGGACTAAGTTTTCCTTTCTTCCCAAATCTCATCACCCCTTTCATTGGGGAAATTTTCAAATAAACCTAGTCATCCACTGCAAACTCCAACTTCTTCTCCTCACATTAGCATAAGATTTCTGACGGCTCTGAGTTGTTTTCAATCTTTATCTGATGAGTTGTAACTTCTGCACAACTTCATGAATTAAATCTTTCCCGATTAAAGTAGCTTCACCAACCTTAAACCACCCAATAGGAGATTTGCACCTCCTACCATACAATGCCTCAAACGGGGCAATCTGAATACTGGAGTGGTAGCTATTATTGTACGCAAACTTGATGAGAGGCAAGTGATCATCCCGACTACCCTTGAAATCGATTACACAAGTTCTCAACATATCTTCTAAGGTTTGAATAGTCCATTCAGCTTGTCCATCTATCTAATGTTGAAAAGGTGCGCTGAGCTTGACCTGGGTACCAAGTCCCTTCTGAAAGGAATTCCAAAAGTGAGAGGTGAACTGGGTACCTCTATCTAAAATAATAGATAAGGGCACAACATGAAGTCTGACCAACACCCGGATATAATGCCTAGCATAGTCCTTGACTGAATCTATAGTTTTAACTGGGAGGAAGTATGTTCACTTAGTCATCTGGTGTACTATCACCCAAAATGAATCATGCTGCCGAGGAGTCCAAGGTAAACCCGTAATAAAGTGCTTATTTACTTATTCCCACTTCCATGTGGGTAAGATGATATCCAGAGTCATACCTCTTGGTCTATGGTGTTCTACTTTTACTTGCTGGCAGTTCGGGCACTTAGCTACAAATTCAGCGATTTCTATTTTCATGCTGTTGCACCAATAAATATCTCATATACATCTGTGTAGCACCTGGGTGGATAGAACATCTCAAACTATGCACTTCAGCTAGTATCTGTTGTCTCAAATCACCGATGTCCAGTACACACAATCTGCCCTGGTAATGGAGCACACCATCTCCCCCTTTGGAGAAAGCCTCAATTTCTCTTCTGAGAACAACTTTCTAAAGCTTAAGTAAGACGGGATCTTCATCCTGTCTGGACTTAACTTCATCAACCAAAGAAGAATCTAACCCAGTTTGCATTACCACTCCACCCTCACCTGAATCAACTAACTGCACCCCTAATCTAGCTAGTCTGTGAATATCCTTCGCCAGGTCCTTTTTTCCCTCTTCAACATGGGCCACGCTCCCCATATACAACCTGCTTAGGCATCATCCACCATATTGGCTTTTCCCTGGTGGTACATCACACTCATGTCATAATCCTTCAATAATTCTAATCATCTTCTCTGATGAAGATTCAAGTCTTTCTCATTGAATACATATTGGAGGCTCTTGTGATCAGTGAAAACATCCACATGAGCCCCATAAAGGTAGTGCCTCCATATTTTCAGTGCATACACCACTGCTGCCAACTCCAAATCATGAGTCTGGTAATTCTTTTCATGAATCTTGAGATGTCTGGAGGCATAAGATATCACCTTACCTCTTTGCATCAGAATGCAATCGAGTCCAACTCCGAAAGTATCAAAATACACAACTAACCCATTGTTCCTTCTGGTAAGGTCAACACCGGAGCGGTACTGAATCGATTATTCAACTCCTGGAAACTCTTCTCACACGCATTTGACCACTGAAATTTTGCCTTTTTTTGAGTCAACTTAGTCAGAGGAGATGCAATAGAGGAAAATCCTTCAACAAATCATCAATAATAACTGGTTAGACCCAAGAAACTTCTGATTTTGGTTGGGGAGGTAGGTCATGGCCATTCTTTCACCGCTGCTACCTTTCGAGAATCTACCTAAATACCCTCACCCGAGACCACGTGACCAAGGAAACTCACCAACTTAAACCATAATTTACATTTACTAAATTTGACGAACAACTGGCGATCTCTGAGTGTCTATAACACTATTCTCAGGTGATTAGCATGCTCTTCCTCATTTCTAGACTATACCAAAATGTCGTTGATGAATACAATGATGAACATATCTAGATACTTCTTGAAGACTCTGTTTACTAGAGCACTCCAGTGAGAGATGGCAGGTCTGATAAAACCCTTATCAAGAAGGCTTTTAGTTGTTTCTTCAACTGCTTAAGCTCAGCTGGAGCCATTCTATAAGGAGGGATGGAGTTGGCTGAGTATCTAGGAGAAGGTCTACACCGAGGTCTATTTCCCGCTCATGAGGAACCCCCGAAAGATCTTCGGGAAACACATCAGGGAACTCGCTGACAATTGAAAATGAATGGATAGTTGGGGTCTCAGAGCTGGAATCTTTGACCTAAACTAAATGATAAATTCACCCTTTGGAAATAAGTTTCTGGCCCTTAATGTAGGAAATAAAACGACTCTTAGGAACTAAACTACTATCCGTCCACTCTAAGACTAGCTCATTAGAAAACTGAAATTTGGCAAGTCTAGTTCTACACTCGACTGAGGCATAAACGGAGTGTAACTAATCCATGCCAAGAATGAGGTCGAAGTCAACCATATCTAACTCTACAAGGTCAGCTGGAATGACTTTATCTAGGATTGTGACTGGGCAATTTCTATACACGCGGCTGGCTTTAGCTAACTCGCCAACTGGTGTGGAGACTGAGAATGGTTCTGAGAGGACCTCTGGACTGATATTAAACTGGACAGCTTTGTAGGGAGTCATGAAGGATAGTGTGGCTCTGGATCTAGTAGGGCATATACATCTAAATAGAAAATACGTAACATACCTGTGACCACATCAGGTAAGCTCTCCTGATCCTAACGAGATGATAATGTATAAAAATGGTTTTGGCTCTAACCGTCATCCGCACTTGAAGTATTGGCCTGTTGAGCTGGTCGGCCTGTTGGATTTGTTGAAGTGGTGGATTGTGCTATCCCTCATCCTGTTGATGGGCATTCTTTGAGCTGATGACCTAGCTGTCCACAACAAAAACAACCCTCTCGACCCTGAAGACACTCTCCTAGATGGTTCTTTCCACACTTAGGGAAATCTGGATACCTGTTGCTGGCGCTGTAGCTCTGGGATTGAGAGTCAGATGTTCCACCCCTCCGATCCTGGCGGGACAGAAAGGTAGGGTGCTGACTGAGCTGGGGGTTGGAGCCCTTTGCTGCTACCTCCACTACTATGGGCGGCTTCTACCGCCAGACCTCTGGTGGCCATAATCTGATTGTCTAGTCCTTTCTCTCTTATTCTTCCGCTCCATGTCCTTCAGCTTTTCTACCTTAATCTGCTGGGCATGAACAATAAGGCTGGATAGGTCAATATCCTTAATCAGCATTGCTGTCCTACACTCTTTGAGGACTAGGATCGACACCCCATTAAAAAATTTCAACATACGAGCCCTTGGCTCGGCTACTATCTCTGGAGCATATTTAGACAGTCTGTTGAACTCCAATGCATACTCCTCTACTATCTGATTTCCCTATTTCAGATTCATGAACTCTGCCACTTTAGCCTCCCTAAGCTCCCGAGGGAAGAATCTGTCTAGGGAGGTTATAGTGAACTCATCCCATTCTACCGGTCCTGCTACCGATGGTCTCTCCTCCTTCCACTGTTTGTATCAAGTCTGGGCTACCCCTTACAGCTGATAGGCAGCTAAGTCGGCACTCTCGGAGGATCTAACACCCATAATGTGGGTGATATTAATCTCATCCACAAACTCCTGTGGGTCCTCTCCCACCTTAGATCCGTGGAAAATTGGAGGGTTCATCCGAGTGAAGTCCCGCACTCGAGCAGCTATTACGAACCCATTGTTGTTGATCGAAACCACCTGCTGGTTCACCTAATTGCTAATTGTCTATGCGAGTAGCTAGATAGCCGCCCTGAACTCTGCAGAGGACACTAGATCATCCTGAGGGACTGCTAGAGCCGGTGGGGCAAGTTGGTGAGCGTTATCGACCCTTCTTTTGTTACCACATCGGGGAGGCATAATTCACTAACAAAACAAAGCAGTAGTTAGGAGAACGATTCTAGAGTTGAATTTCAACACACGATAAAGAGTATGAAAAGATGGGAGTTTTCCTAATAACTTCTCGTAGCCTCCCCGTCATAAGTGTGGCGCGCTTCACACCCATGAAAGGGACTATACTCGATCCGGCTTTCAGAAATCCTAAGATACTCTAACCTAGTGCTCTTGGTTAAATCAAGCGCTTCTTGGGAGGCAACCTGATGTGCCATGGTTTTACGGCAATTTTGACTCTTAAAATATTAAAAAATTTCTCGAATTTAGGTGTGTTTATATATATATGAGGTTCTTTTACTTTGTTTTTAGGGAAATCAGGTCTGGGAGTTGGATTTTGGAAAAATAGTGCAAAAGTGCAAAAATATGGCTTATTTCAAGTCATAATACGAGCTGTATCTAACAACCATAGCAGAACTTCAAAGAATTTTCACGAGTGCTGAGTCAATGTACGACTGATAGTATGAGTTTTACCACCAAGGTACCAGCCGTATTGAGTTTCTACGGTAGAGAATCAGAAGATGTTCACTAGTAGATCCCAAGGTATGAGAAGATGCCATGAGTTGTGACACCAACGTATGAGTCGTATTGACAGACTCGTGGTGAGACTTAGAGGATTAGATACTTGTCATCCTCAAGGCACAAATGGATTGCACAGGTCATACTAGCATGGCACTAGTTGTTTGAAGGACCTATAGGAGAATCATTAGAGATTCCTTATTTTAGAAGACCAGACCATGATTAACATCTATGACTCGTAGTGGCAATGGTGAGTCGTACCAGCCTCCTGTGCCTGACAAATTCAGATTCTTTATTTCATACTATGAAAAGAAGCCACGACTCATAGCAGCATGATACGACTCGGAGGACATCTCGGCGGTAGAATCCCTATAAATAAAAGAAAGGATTTCATTAATTGTATAAAAAAAATTCTTTTATTTTTCCTTAGGGGATCCAACAGTTTTTATTATAATTGTGTTTTTTGAGTTTCCCAACATTTCTTGAAGAACAAAGTTACACAACAGAAACACAAGTTTTCATCTTTGCGTTCTTGAATTTTCAAAGTTCATTGTGCAATTAATTATTGGGTTTTTCTTCCATCGATATTGTAAGTGTTTAATTATGATTTCTTCTATGATTCCTGATTTATTTCTTGCAATTATGAGTAGCTAAAACCTCCACAACTAGGGTTATAGGAATCATGGTGTAATAACAAAATAGGGTTAACAGAGTGATTCTAAATAAATATGGATGTTTGTGTTGTTCTATTCTTCATGTTAATTATCTTTTAATGATGCATAATGTTAGGATTAGCCCATGATATCTTCTTGCTTAAATCTAGAGATGTAGAGATAAGGAAAAGAGAATAACAACAAAGCCTTTAAATTAATTTTTGTTGAATAACTTGAGTTGCAGTTCTAGGAAAGTTAATTTGGAATTATTGATAAAATTCTTAGGGAGGTTACTCACTATTCTTGCTAAATAATCTCTACCCATCCCTTAGTCTACATTATAACCATTTAAGCACTCCTTGGTTCTAACTTTGACATTCTTATATTAGTTGAGTATTTACACTAAGGGCAAGACTATGGTTCATCATATGATGCATGAGGAATTCTTTGTTAGAGTGAGTGTTAATTTCTTTATTTATACGCCCATATATGTGATTCTTTCATATTCTTGTGAGAAAAAGATGGGCAAATATCTTATTTATCAGGGCATGTAGTTGATATAGGATAGGTGAAATATTTTATCGCTTGATTAGGTGACATATATGTTGAGGGCTTATACTTTAGACTTCAAAGGTAATTGGGATGATCATTTTTCTGTAATTGAGTTTGTTTTTAATAATAGCTATCATGCCAGTATCAAAATGATGTAATAGGAAGCCCTATATAAGCGAAGATATAGATCTCCTATTCGATGCTTTGAGGTTGGTGAAGCTAAAGTTTTGGGAGCAAACTTGGCCTATTAGACTATGAAAAAGGTCAAAGTGAATCATGAATGGTTAAAAATAGCTCAGAGTTGCAAGAAGTCCTATCTAAATGAGCAACTCAAGGATTTGGAATTTAATGTTGATGATTGGATATTCTTGAAAGTATCACCCATGAAAAGTGTTATGGGATTTGTGATAAAAGGGAAGCTTACTCTTGAATATGTTGACCCATATAGAATATTGAAGAAAATTGAAATGCCTACAAAATTTACATCAATGCATCCAGTGTTTCATGTATCAATATCTAGATAAGCGTGTAGAGATCTGTCCCTAGTTGTCCCTATCAGGAATGTAAGTGTCAAGGAGAGCATGGCTTATGAAGAAGTCCATATGTCCATACTTGACTTCCAAGTTCATAAATTAAAGATACAAAGAGGTAGCAACGGTGAAATTACTATGGGAAAACCAGAATATTGTAGAGGCCACATAGGAAGTGGAAGAAAATACGAAAACTAAGTACCCTCATCTTTTCCATGAGCAAGAAGGAAAAGACTAAGGTAAAGTCATATCCTTACTCTATGACTCCATAAACTCATGTCCTTTCTTATTCTATTCATGATGAATGAATACATGCTTTACATTAAGCTCCTCTTTAACATACTCATGCTATGTCACTTCCATGTTAGAGTCTAATTGTCTCATATGGTTTGTGTTTATGAATCTTCTCCTATACATCTTATGAAATTTCTTACAAAAATAATATCTATGATAATGAAAAAAAAAGAAAGGTAGGTTTTAACAGAATTCCCTTTTACATTCTTTAAGAGGCCATGCCTATGTTTCTTAAGTATTTCTTAATGCCTATGCACTTTGTGATGCCCCCTGAGGCTTATGAGAATACTTCTAGTTAGCAGGCAGTCATTCAAGAGATTATGATTACTCTTATTTAAAAAGAAACTCTATTAAAATTTTATAAAATCCCAGAGTTATTCTTTCTATCCGTGATTATCATTCGAGGACAAATGATCCCAAGAAGGAGATATTATAACACCTCATACTTTTGGGATAAGGTTTGACCCATGGAATATGAATAACCTGACCCGAAATCATGATAATATGTATATTCATATAAGCTAAAAATTTATTTTTATGTATTAAGACATTACAAAAAGATGAAATGCAAAGGAATTGAATCGGAAGTCCTAGGAAAATTGAAAAATGAGGTGTTGCAAAAGTTACCTACGGCTATAAATAAGACTTATGGTCCGTACATGGAGTCTACGTGAAACCCTCATAGTTACAACCTAGACAATGTGCCCAATTGGTTGTAAAATAAACTTACAATCTATGTGATGATTTACAGAGAGGATATGGAATTCAATATGATTCTAAGTATGGGAGCATAAAGTCGTAAATCCCATCTACAAACCATACATGGAGACCATAACTCGAAGGTCCCAAAAGTTGAACTACTATTTATGGAGAGATGTCTAGGTGTGGTTTAATTTACAAATTGTAAGTAAGTGTGATCTACGGTCTAACTGGCATTGTAGATGAAGACTCCAAATTCTGAAGGGTTTGGATACAAATTTGTCAATGGACTTTAAATGGATTTTATAACCATATCAGTACAGTAAGTTGAACCTTAGAATTCAAAAGGTTTGTTTAAGTTACCAATACCATTCAGGATTGAATTTATGGACTAAAGTGGATTCTATGGACCATACATGGTGCCTAGACCTACCATAAGTTACCTGACACCTACGTCCATAAATGCAAATTTCCCAATTTTTCTTCCACTGTTGCACCTCTCCAAGCCCTAGTTCGAGCATACACTCTTCTCCATGTTCTCCCATATAATGATAAGCTTATTCCATAAATTCTCAAGAAATTTTAAATATTATTTCTGAATTCTAAGTAATATTCCTCATCGAAATTTTAGGATTTTCCAAGATAACCCAACTAAAGTTTCAAAAGTGGATTTTGTGTAATGCCTCGAAGGTTCATATTAAGGGTTAACCTATTAAGCATTGAATGACTTGACCAACCTTGAAACAACCCATGAGAACACTCAATGGTTTGAGGACCTTGGTAGACTTAGGAAAGTGTTGTAGAGGTTTGGAGCTGATTAACGATTAAAAGGATTGAATTCTTGAAACTTTCAACAAAAATGCATAAAAGTATGAACCATAGAATTGATCTACAGACCAAACTTTGGGTCGTAAATGGGTTGGGAGATGGATAATTCACTACTTACCAGGTACAGATCCATATACAAATCATACATGGAATGTATGGGTCGTATATGAGAAGGTATGAAAGTACGATGAAAATGTGAAGAAATCATTAAGTTTTCAGGATAGGTAAAACTTTGAACAATCATATCTCTCAATAAACAAAGTATTTTTGAGTGTTATACCCATAAAATTAAATCCCTATGAACCTTGTTTTCAATGATCCAACCATTTGTCAATCCGAGATTGGAGTAAAAATTTATGGGCTTGTTATTGGGGCACAATTGAGTAGTTGTGACCCGACATCTTACTGATTGAAAATAGATTCTACGGCTGTAAGTTTCCATTTATGGCCATAAGTCACTAAATAGTGACTGGAAATGGCAAGGGTCTAATTGTTGGAGACCATCTATGGCCACAAGTGAGATTTGCGGCTCGTAGATGGGCAATCTAGGGCGCAAACGAGGAAATTCTAGATCTCTTTTTAAATGGGTTTTGAATTCATTTCTTCACTTCTTCATCCTAGATAATTACACATCCCAAAATTTTTATTTAAACACCTACTATGCATGGAGAAATATCTCTTGTAACATTCTCTGCGAAATTCTTCAAAATGTAGCATCAAATTTTCTTTCTTCTAACAAGGTCAAGAACAACATTAGAGGTGTAAGACTTGAAAGTGTGAGAATATATTCCTTATTTAAGTTTATTAACCTACTTAAAACCTAATTTGGATAGTGTTTCTTACCACATAATGGTTTTCCAAGGTTGGGACTCATGGATGGTTAAAGGAAGCCATGGGTCCATGTAATAACATAGGGTTGAAGGATGTGGGACTATTTTAGAGAAAAGGATGGATGTGGTTTATATGTTGAGTTAGAAATGGTTATTTATCCGTAGTAGAGGTGGGATCTAGTCCACCCAACCCATAGAGGGATGGAACCACCTATGCCCTTTGAGTGTGTGAAGAAATGGTTTGCTAAGCTAGAAATTATGGCGTTGACATAAATTGTGATACGTATTGCCAATATTCATGTAGATTGACCTTGATAACGGATTATGGCTTTATGGAAGAATTTTGAGACAAATTGTAAAGGTATGTAAGGCTAAACTTCATCTTCCCCAATAAAGCATGACTCCTCCCCCAAAAAAAGTGATTTTCCCCTTTGAGACATGTTGATATTTTATGAGCCCTTGAACTGTACTAAATTCTCCTATTGAGTTGCTAATATTTTGTATCTATTTCCTTGAGTATTCCATAATTTCACAATGGTTATTGATATTAGAAAATGTCTACAAGATCACAATCTCTTAATATTTCCTTCCACCATTCATGAAATAAGTGGTTATAATGTTCTCATGTATTAAAGTTCTTTATATGTCTTTATTAGAGTCATACACCTCTCATGTGAGTATGTACAATGTTCTATTGGTACCGCCAAAGACAAATGAATATATTAGATAAGGAATTGATGATACTCCTGTGAACATAAGAATCGTAAGAATCACAATAATGAATGACCACTACTTGAATGATAATAAGATACTTAAGGCATCACTGTCCTAAAGATCCCCAAGCATGGTAGATAACGTCCTAACTCATCCCTTTGACGTTATTACCATGAAGGCTTGAATGTGGTAGATTGCTTCCTAAGATACGAAAATGATCGTTCCTAGCACGACGACTGGGATAGGACAAATATTGTCCTTAAAATATTTAAAGAAAGTAAGGCAAAAAGGCAAGATTTCTTATAAAGAATTAAGAAGTGTATGTAACTCTCCAAAGTTTTGTATAATAAACCTAAATGTACCTCCATGTTCTCATGATATTGTGCATTTCCTTGTATACCTTTCTATTGCTTATTGTATTGTCTTATATCATTTTTTCTGACTTATCATATGAGTACTATTCTATAAGTACTCATGCCCCTTTTTTTCCTGGGGGCGTTGCACTCACAATATAGATATAAAAGAATAGATTGGCATACTCGGGGAAAGGTTTTGTATATTGATCATAGTTTTCACATGTATATATTTTGGGTATGTTGGGGCCTTGTCTCTCTATTGCTACAGTTGGAAGGGTTTCCAAAGGCTTTATAGATTTGTGGACATGTCTTTTATTGTATTGTATATTTTTTGGCCATCCTTTAAAGCTACTTTGTTAGACTCATGTTTGAATTCATAATTTCCATTTTCTATGTAAGGAAACCTATTTTAAAGTGTTGAATATGTTCATATATTTCCTCCTCTTATGATTTACTATATTGTCTTATTCTCATAAAGCCAGTCCGCTTCGGCAAGTTAAGGCATCAGGTGTTGGTCTACCCCTGCACAGTTTAGGAAATGAAAAACTTGGCATCAGAGACCTAGGTTTAGCACTCTAAGAAGCCTATAAAGTCATGTCTAGTAGAGTACTACATATGGTGTGTAGCACGCCACACTTATAATCAGGAGTCCATTTGGACATCTTAGGAAAATGACCATCTTTCACCTCTTAGATTGTGCGATAGAATGATAATTTAGGAATCTAAACCTAATATGTGCTCTGTCCTATTCATAATAGAGAATTCCTACTAAGCGTAAGACTAGAACTATCCAAGGTGCTAGCACTTCCTCAACTACAAGTCCACTTGTCCCAGCAATCCAAACTAAGGCTCAAGGAGAACCTCTAGTGAGGCACCCCCAGTTTTTCCTCCTCCAACTTCAAAAGGCCCATGGGAATCCTTTCATCATTGTCCTACAATTAAGTTCCACTGATCCTGGTGTATGAGAAGCTATCTAGTTGCTTACCTAAATAGTCGCATCACAAATTTGGTGACAAGGGTCCCTTTTGATAAATTTCCATCAAAGGAGGTCATAGGTTCCATATTTCAACAGTTTATTCATATGGGTTATCTGGTCTTCATAGGCTCCAACCTTTAGGAGGATCCCAAAAATTCCATTAATGATACTCAGTGAACTCTTAGGGTGATGAACTCTTCAAAAATGGAAGTGGTAAAATTAGCTTCCTATCAACTAAGAGATGTTGTAGCAGGATGGTAGAGATGTGGGAACAGTCTTGAGGTATTGATGCACCTTCAGTAGTATGGAGTGAGTTCACAGAGGCTTTCTTAAATTAGCTTTTGCCTATTAAGCTTAACGAAGAAAAGGCAGATGAGTTTGCAGCTCTCAAAAAAGAAACTATGAGCATAAGGGAGTATTGTCACAAATTCTATCAATTATCTAGGTATGCTCCTGATCTATTTTCCACCATACAGGTGAGGATGCACTAACTTGTGATAGGACTTGGGTCCTTGGTTGTTGGTGACTAGTTTGGATCGTTGCTGTATAAGGACAAGGATATTTATAGATTAATGGCATATGTACAACAGACTGAGTGTAGGTTAAAGTCACAATCAGTTAGTCAGAAGCAATAGAGTAAGAAAGTTAGGTCAGCTGGCAGTTATGATGGGCCTTGTAGTGATGACATGCCTCACTTCCAAAAGATGGCGATAGGGCCACCACAGTCAGTTACCCTCTCCTCATCTACTACTCTACACTAGAGCCCAAGACCCTAATTAGATCTGAGTAGCCACTACCAGACAGGGCAGAGTCAGGGTTCGCAGGTTTCAAGTTCACAATATCAGGAAGGTATGAGCTAGAGAGCACCACCCAGGTCTACTTGTCGTCAACACGGGAGGGTCCATCCAGGGGTATGTCTCTCTAAATCAGATGTATGTTACATGTTTGGAGTTGTGGGCCCTTACAATAGATCATATCCTAGTAGCAGACATAGTGGTAGGGGTGATGTTGCACAATCTTCTGAGTTAATGCAGGCCACATCAACAACACCTCCAGTTCATGGCCCTCAGGCTCCAACTAGTAGAGGAACTAGTAGGAAAGGTGCATCAAGCTTTTGTATGGGCCGGTCCAAATTCTATGTTCTAGTAGGTTGCAAAGATTCTGAGGAATCAGTTGACATTGTCACAGGTATTTTAGTAGTCTCTTCTTTCGATAGGTATGCTCTTATTGACCCAAGGTCCAACTTAATCTATATTACTCCTGAAGTCACCCAAGCACATGCAAGCGTATGTGGTCTTCAAGTAATATTGGATAGTGAAGGCCTGATTATCGATTCCTCAAAGAGTAATCAGATTAATCGTTCAAAGATAACACTTTATTTCACTATTCAGAAAAATACTGATAAAATTGGGGAATGGTTTGGAGATTAAACTACTAAATCTTGAAGTGTAAATCAACTAGTGAGCGAAAATTGTTGCAAACATGTTTGTACTTCAAATATGATGAAATAATATGGAAATGGCATTTTCTCTTCAAGTAGAGTTTTCAAGACTTGAATACGCTATATTAACTCTTCCTAATGTTGCTAGTTGCAAGTTATTATCCAATTTCTTTTTTCTCTACCGAGCATCCACGAACTGTCTCATGAACCTTAATGCCTATATCCCTATGATCATAGGAGAAACATGAAATAACTGTGTCATGACCCGAGTCTACACCTTGGCCGAGACACCGTACTTGTTGTTACAAGTGACCTCAATCTAACCCATGGTCTATCATTAAACTGGTAAACTGAGAAATCATAAGCAGAGGATTTATATAAACTAATAATGTAATCAACACTGCTGAAAATTTAAACATAACTAGAAATAAGACTACACCACTGTGTCTGAAAGCCACTACTAACTGATAAGTTACTGGGACAAGCCCCAGCTAACTTTAATGTCTGACAGAACAGAACTAACTGAAAAGAAAACAACATTCTCGAAAGATTAGGACTCACCTAATAGATTTATGCTGCTGGAATCGTCGAGAGGAAACTACTGAGGATGCTGGGACTGAGAAGCTGCACCTGTATTATATTACGATACAACATAGAAATTATGCATTAGCACTTTGAATGTACTGAGTAAGTGAGAGATACAATAAAAATTAAAGAATAATTAATTATGCTGAAATAACATGAAATGACCAACAGAAAGCTGTAAACTAATAACAATGAACTATAACTGATATGGTCAGTAATGACCCTGGCTGATAGTCATAAACATGTCCTGGAACTAAATACTAAACTGAGCTAAACTGAACTATATTGAACTAAACTAAACTGACAAATGGGAGAGTCTATAACCGACATATAACCACGTGAGCTAAACATGAAGTTCGATGTATACGCCCCATCGATAGGACCCAATATACCTTGCCAGGGTATAAAAGCATGAATTATGAGATCACTATCTGGGCCTATTTGGGCTCATAACCTGTGGTGGCAGCATAATTCTGGGAACATGGGTGCACTAGAACCCCGGTCTTCTCGGTGCTAAGTCCTATCCCACTGGATAGTCCTTCTCTTACTGCTAAGCTTACAGTTCAAAGTTGGGGCCTAAGACTAAGTTAGGGATACATAACTGGAAGTACCCTGTGAGACTTATCGAATCGGATAACCGTAACTAATGTTCTAAGACTGGCGAGAGTTGCTTATCTAGAAGCTCTATAACCATCTAAATAACATATTAACAACTGATAACCCGAAGGCATTACTAACACCTCAAGAGCTGACTATAGACAAACTGATCAACTGACACTACTGAAAGATACTGAAGATACTAACATTTTGACTAAGACTAAACTAGCGTGCAATTGACTGAGAATTCATATAATAGCAATAACATGGGAGTTCCAACACCGATAGAGTCAGGAAACATTAATGTCTAATCAATTAAGCAAGACCCTAATTATTGCATTCAAGAACTAGGGATAAAATCATTTTACAAGAAACAAGTATCAACACTATCACTATGTAGTGGAAATATAGAAAAAAATAATTTGAACAACATTCCACATGAATTAATTTGAATTTGACTAAAAATTTACTATAACTCGAATCTTAGGGCTAGAACTGATAGGAGATTATGGAAGGATTTTGAGATATGAGGGAAGAACAACTCCCTTGTTAAAATCGCACATACCAAGTGTGAAAATTCTTGAAAAGGATCTGGGGAAATCTGAAGAATTGTGGAAGCCCTAGTTTTGGTCTGAGATGACTAACATGAATTTCTTTGCTCTTGATATCATGAGATGAGTGAAACATGAAAGGGACTTAGTCGATTATTCCTCTATTTACCTCAAAAACACGCCCAAAACGATGTAGTTAAGATCCTAATAGTTTAGGAAATTACGAAACATCCCTTAAATATTTCACAGGAAAATCACAGTACTAGTCCTAACGAGGGACTGGATGAATCGTTACTTAAGGGACAACTCGTTATGTGTCCCATTGTCAACACTAGGAGACCTCATCCTATCATTCACCACGAGGTACACCATGACTCGTGATTTACCTAGCGGCTCGTGGTGAGAAGTCATGATGAACACTGCCGAAATTTCAACATCCAACACAAACTCCTAACCATGGCCAACTCCATGAGTTGTGGACTCACTTCACGACTCTTGGCTGCCACTCCTGGCATCTCTGGGGAGTCCACCTCGAACCCTTGACCACGACTCATATGACGAATCATTGCCTTGACCACGACTAAGATTAATAGTAGGGAATATCAATTGAAGCAATCACAAGTGAGAGGGTAGGGGCATTCTATATATTTGATCTCAACTAAATCGGGAATTTATTTAATGCCTTAGACTCAAAATTATCATAGATAGCAGTGGATAATTCACAATGGCAATTACAATGGGAAGCAAGGCTGTAAGGCGGAGCGAATCCGGAAAGATTGCACGGTTCAGTCGAAGAGATCGAAGCGAAGTCATCAATTCAACCATTCGAATGGTCTCCCCTAAGATTGACCTCTTTTCCAAATAAACCGAACCTCGATACCACATTCATCAAAAAGATATGGCCATCTCTCTAGGTTGCACAACCCCTTTAGATCGTTCTATTCGTGCTTGAAAAATGACCCCATCGGTCCGCTCCTTTTCCTTACTTAGATCGTTCGTTCCCCAATTCAAACTCGGATCAGTTGGCAAGCCATAAGAATATTTATGCCTTGGGTTCTTTAAAACCCCAAATCCAATTCAAGTCATCAACAACACAAGCTTGAGGAAGGACTCTATTTCTATCCTTGACCTTTAATGGAGTGAAAATGTGGGTTTCAACTATATCTAGCTTAATCCCACACACTAACACTACAATTCCTCACTAATATATTCTAACCCAATTCTCACCTTTCTCTTTCGAGCAAAAGCAAGAAAAGTAAAGCACAATTCATGTTTGCAAACCATCAATTTTTGCAATTATAACTTTGGAGAATTTAATAGATCTAAAATTTCAATAAGAATCCGAGAGAAATTTATCAAAACTCAATCAAATTAACAAACCCACCATGAATATACCTCCAGCTAGCAAATTAGTCAAGCATATTTAAGCAAGAGGAATAGATATCAAGAGGATTCCCCTCACATTCCTCACATTAGCTTTACAAATTTGCTTCACAAGCACTTATAACAATGGTGAAATTCCCCCAATTTGGATAAAGAAAAAGAAGAAGAAAAGTTCTATTTAACTCTGCAATTCTAAAGTGAAAATATCTACCAAATATTCTATGAAAAAGATGAAGTGTAGATGAATGAATTATTGAATGAATGGTTGGTGTACAATGAAAGCTATGTAAATATCTGTACTTTCTTGTATACAAATTTCCCAAAATGCCCTTGAGGCTTTTAGATGCTTTGAAGATATTCCTAGACATTTTTACCCTTAATTAGACTATCGTAACTTTGAAGAACCGACGTTTAGCTGGGCCAAATCCGTAGAGCATTGAACCATAGCTGGTGGAAAACAGTGGCTGGCAGGGAGAACCGGTGGCTCAACCGGTGTAAGGCCAGAATCTCGCTAGTGGCATTTTCCCAAGCAGAAGTGAGTAGCCAGTCTAGAGCAGTTGCTCAGGAATTTTGCCTGCGTTTCTCCCTTCTGGATCTGCATTTAGCGGACTCAAAGCATGTCCTTGCACCTCTTTTTGAGCTCAAATCCTCCATTATCTTTGGCCCCTCTCCTTCATATCTAAATCATCAAATTTCATCTCAAACTCCATGTGTTTTGCTCGATGCCATGCTTTCTCTACTCACGTGAAGTACCTACAAAGAATCAAAGACAAAGAGCATAAAATCATCAAATTGTCCTCAAGTAATGCAATTCTTATAGCTGAGTAATTGAACAACATTCTATATACATGAGTTTTTGCTCAAGGGAATATCAAGGCATTCTTTCACAAGAGGACATTGTTGAATCTTAGAGCACTATAGTAGTTGTACACAAAATCATCAAGCCTCAAGACAACCCAACATTGTACACCAACTCAAGAAAAAGAAAAGACTCAAACCATATAGCACAAGCTTCAATAGGTGACCACAATCATTAAAAATATCTTGCATGCATTCCTTCCATTTAAACAAGAGGCATAATTCCTCAAAATAAGTTCATAGAGCATTCTCAAATTATTGACAATTCACATTCAAAGTTTTGCCTTAAAGTTTGCTACCCGCTAGCCTCAATCGTACCTTTCTTTTGAAAATAATTTTAAGCATGCACTTCAAGGAAATGATGTCACTCACAACAAGAAAGAATCCCACACATTTTTGAGCATTTCACACAAAGGGATTATAAGATAAGAAAAATGTGCTCACTCTCACAAAGAAATTGAAGTGCATAAAATTGACCCATAGGCTTGCCCTTTATGTATCTCGCCACTAATGTAGTGTTGCTACACTCAAAATCAATTAGAAGTTATTAGTCATAATGAAGGCTAGGGGTAAGGGTGGGATAAATGTTTAGCTTTAGTGACTAATGCCTCCGTAATGCCTTTACAAACGCTTGTAATATCCCATTATATGTTATATCTCGAAAGCCCAAAGATCATACTCGGGAGTTAAAACAGAGAAACTAGGATATTCTACACCAGTTCACAGAACGGGTCATCATATGACCCGTCTGGTTGACCACGAGTCGTTAAGTGACTCGTGGTGAGGGGTTTGACTCGAGTTGGAAAATGTTGGTTTGAGACCCTATGGACCTGACCACGAGTTGTTGTCAGTCCCCATGACTCGTTGAGTCAGTAATTGGAAAGGGCATTTGAAAAGATGAGGGTTGGGTTGAAGTGTTTCCTACGATGGGAAATCACGAGTCATGGTCAGCCACCACAATTCGTCAAGTTAGTCTTGGTCAGTAGTTGAGTGGGATCTTAAGGTTTTGGACAATCGAGGTGACGAGTGGTGACCACGAGTCGTGGTCACCAGTAATTTATTGTTAGGTACCTCTTGGGGACCCCTTGAAGAAAAATGGAAGTGGACTTCACGACATCTAATGATGATTCGTGCCCCTGGTAACGACACATCTTGTCCCTCATAGGGACTGGCAGTTAGTTAATTTTTGTGAATTTAGTAAGGGCTTGTCCATAATTTCTATGATCCTAAAGCCTAAACTACATCTTTTTAAGCATTGAATAGTGAGTATTAAGAGGTTCAAGTTCATTCTAGACTATTCCTACTCATGCATACAAACTTAGAGAGCTATAGAGGCAATCAAACTTAATCCCATCAAGTTTTTCTTCAATTCTTCACTAGGCAATCAGGGGAGTGGTGAAATCAGTCCATCTCTGGTATGAAGGGCTATGAATGGGTGAACTTGTTTACACTCATGCCTAATCCCTCTCTAATTCATGAAAATCTATATGTTGATCCTATGGGGTTTTAACCCAATGCATGATTTTCCTATGTTTCTACCATGGGTATGATCTAAGTGTGTCCCTATTATCGAATTATGGTTCATGGGAAAGTTTTACATTATTTTAAGTTATAATCATGTTTTCAATCTTTATAAATTTAATGCCCATCCATGAGAAGTTCATGAAAGATGAGATTTATGATGTATGTTAACCTATGATGAGATATGTATGATGAAAAACATGTTTTTAAGTAACCCATGCCTATGATCATGTTTTCAAGTGAATCAAGCATGTTTAAGTATTAGTCAAGCCCATACGTTCAAGTATGATATATGATTTCAAGTTAATTAGCTTACCACATGGTTTTGGAGTCGAGACTCCCAATTATGTTAAACTTGTGGTATGGTTTGAGCCAAGGCTCCTCATATATGATTCAGATTTATATATTTTCATGATTATCCAACTTCATCAATAGACGATGGTCGCCTTCTTTAAAAATGATGGAGAGCATATGGATGTTCTTGGGAGTAGTGTCTAGCACCGAGTAGGCTAAGGAGGCTAAGGGTCAGTCAACCCTATGCCTCAGAACTACGCGCCAACATTGGTATGATCACATTATTTTCTTACCTCCTATGTGAGCTTTCCCCTAACCCAAAGGGGCCTTAAGCTTGATGCCGATATCATGATAGCGTCTTTAGCCCCGACAAGGCTTTATGCGGCTCGGCCCACTTGAGTGCGATAGTCGGGACCACGTAAGCTCTATTGTGGTAATGTCGGTTATATGAAGAGTCTCCCATTGTTCCTCATGATTTTAGTTATGCATTCTTATCATTCATGATATATACATATATGCTCTAAAGCAGGTTTACCCATTGTACAGTATTACTTATGATTATCAGATTTCATCTTTAGGTCATTCGATTTAGTTATCATGTTTTGTTATGTTCAGATCATGATTTCAGAAAATAGCATGCAAGTCCTACTCTCAGACTCTTGTCTTGATAATGATTTATATTATGCATGTAATAAATGATTTTACTTATTTAAGCGGTTTTTACTTACCTTGCATACTCTGTACATTCCACGTACTGACTGCATACTCCTTGTTGTATCATTTTATGATACAGACACTGATCTCCAGACTCAAGCCTGTCACTGGCCAGATTTTAGAGTTAGCACTCAGTCTCTATTAGTGAGTCCTCATCTGTCGAGGGCCCCTCTTCTATTCAGTTATGTTCACGTATTTTTAGTTTCAGATTTACATATTTAATTGGGGTCTTGTCCCATCAACTCATCAAATGTAGAGGCTTCTCAGACAATAGATTGTATTCAGCTTCAGACATGGTTTGTACATTCAGATTGTTATGTTATGTTCGAATTTCAGCAATGTTATTTATGTTAAGTGTTCCACTTTAATTGATTGAGTGAGACGTATGTTCCTTCCATGGGACGACTTGGAGACTTTTGGGGTTCCTTGTCTCGTGTCTCGATCTGGGCCTATGTTCGGGTCGGGACTGTCACGACCCCGACGTAGAGCCGAATCGCGACACAGGACAAGGAACCCCGAGAGGCCCCTAGTCAACCCATGGCATGAACCTTCATCTAACTCCATATCACTTAGAGCGGAATACTGAACTTACGATATAGCGGAAACTTAACGTAACATAATATATCTTAATAAGAGGAACGTACTAAAATACATCACAACTGAGTACTATAATTAGTCAGAAAGCCTCTATCTTATCAGATGTGTTGATGGGAAAACATCCCCAACTAACCCGAAAAAATTGAAATAAAAAAGAACATCAAGGTCTTAACATATGACCCTCGGAACATGAGGACTCACCAAAAGGGTTAATATCTAACTCTGAATGGATTATTGACGAGGATAAGCTTGAGAGCCAAAACCTGTATCATAAGACGATACAACATAGAAAGTATGTGGTCAGTACGTGGAATGTACCGAGTATGCAAGGTAAGTAAAGCGGACATTTAAAATATATAAAAACTCATAAAAATCATAAGATAGGAGAAGATGATCATGACATAAGTATCGTAACATAACATATTGTAAGGCTCAAGGTTTTCAAAACATTAATAATACGATCGTAATCATAATCATAAGAGAAAAGCTTTATTAAACATGTCCTGAGCCAATATACATAAACATAATCATTCATAAATCATGAGGAACAGTGGGAGACTTCTCTTAACCGACATACCCCATATGAGAACAAATTGAGCCGGACTTGTAAACCTAGTTGGGAGGCCGTTCGTACATTGCCAAGGGTAGAACCATGAAAGTGTGATATCAACATGAATAGGGCCATTTGGGTCGGGGATAGTAACAAAGTAGGTCCTAACATACCTACAGTGGCACATAGTTTATGAGATTCGGGGCAGAATCTAGGCCCCGAACCAATTTGGTGTTCGATACTACTCCCAAAATATATATAGTGCTCATAGTATAGCATGCATGAGTTCATGAGCTAGTTAATTCATTATAATCATAAACATGCTTGTAAATACGTGAACTATCCATGAATCAAGGCCCTTGAGTCGGCCAAAACATAAACATAAATCATAGGATCCATGCATACTTGTAGATCATCCATGTAACTTGTAAATCCTCAAATCATGGTCGGTAATTAAATAAATTCATATTTCAAATCATAAATCATGATGGGTTTGTAAATATCAACAGTTATAGAGTAGATCATAAATTGATTCATCATAAATCATCATAATTAGGCTTGATTTGGTAGAATTTGAAATTAATGAATTTATAATCAAAATTAATGGTAGAATCTGAACTAAATCCATAAAATATAATGTATATCATAAATCAAATAAACCCATCAGTGATTCATTAGTTTTTCTCAAAATTGAACTTAAAACCCTATAAGATTTTTTATAAATGTTCACGAATTCATAGAGAGTGTGCATGGGTGTGAACGAAAACACCCATTTGGAACCTTACATACCTGGGTGAGATTAGATTGTAATGTTGTTGAATGCCCAAAGATGAATTAATAGGGAGAGGCTTGAAGAATAGATTGATCTCTCTAAAATTGTTGTAACTTGCATGCATGGGTGAGTAGATTGAGTAATCTGAACTTAACCCCATAAAAGGTCATTATTCATACCCCAAAACGTTGTATTTTAGGCCTTAGGAACATAGGAATTATGAAAAGGCCCTTACCAAATTCGTAGAAAATAACTGCCAGTGGTCCTAACGGACGACCTGACGACTTGTCCTCATAGGACATGACTCGTTACTTGGCTTGTCAAGTACACTGCCTCTTTCTATGGGATTTTCTCAACTGGCTGACAATGGGGAACCCCACAAATCGTGGTAGCTGACCACGACTCATGGTCACCACCCATGAAGTACACTGCATTTCTTCCGTCACTTTTCTTCTCCCTCACCCCATGGCTGACCTAACAACTCATGGTGTCTGACCACGAGTCATTTCCATGCCCGTGGGGACCCTTTTCTCCAAACATCCCAACTCCTCACTGGCCTCCCGCATGGGTCACCTGACGACTCGTGGGATGTCCTCACGAGTTGTCCCATGACTCGTCCTGAGTTCGCAACATCACTTTAACATTTTCCTCGTTTCAACTTTTTGGTTCGATCATTGAGCTCCCGGGGTATAACAATATCTACCCCTTGGGAACATTCGTCCTCAAATGTTGGAAACAAGCAGAAAATAGAAACAGGCAATTATCATACTCAAATACTGATCATTTAAACCGAAAACTAGCAGAATGACTACCTCTGATTCATATCACATAGCTGAACTAATCTCATTCTTCACATACATATCAATACACATAAAAGAAACTTGAACATGTGAGATGAACATGAAAACTAGATGGAGTCATAGAGCATAACTGATACATCAAGTCGAAATTAAGGCGGTAGAGAATAAGTGTGGGTATTTAGCCATCATATCCGCTTCGGCTTCCCATGCAGCTCCTTCAACATGTTGATTCCTCCATAACACCTTTACTGAATATACTTTCATGTTCCTCGGCCTCCAAACCTGATGATCTAATATTTTAACTGGAACTTCCTCGTAGCTGAGGCTATTCTTTACACCAATGCTGTCCATGAAACTACTAAAGATAGATCTCCCTAACATTTCTTCATAAGCGATACATGAAACACAGGATGCACAGAAGATAACTCTAAGGGCATGTCAAACTCGTACGCAACCTTACCAACTCATCTCACAATCTGGTAAGAACCAACATAGCAGGGACTGAGTTTTCCTTTCTTTCTGAACCGCATGACTCCCTTCATGGGAGATACCTTCAGAAATACCCAATCGTCCACCTAGAACTCCAACTCTCTCCTCCTCACATCAGCACATGACTTTTGACGACTCTGAGCGATTTTCAGCTTGTCCCTTATCAACTGAACCTTCACCATAGCCTTATGAACCGAATCTAGCCCTATCATAGCTGCCTCACAAACCTCAAAAAATACGATAGGCGATCTACATCTTCGCCCATAAAGAGCCTCGAACGGTGCCATTTGGATACTGGAGTGATAGCTGTTATTATAAGAAAATTCGATCAGGGGCAAATGATCATCACAACTACCTTTAAAGTCCATCACACATGCTCTCAACATATCCTCGAGAGTCTGATTTTTCGTTCTGCTTGGACATCCGTGTACGGATGGAAGGCTATACTGAGCTTAACTTGAGTCCTAAGCCCCTTATGAAAAGACCACAAAAACTGGGAGGTAAACTGAGTACCTCGGTCAGAAATACTTAAAAGGGCACTCCATGTAGCCGAACCAACTCTTGGATATATAGCTTGGAATAATCATCCGTCCAATCTGTGGTCTTCACGTGTAGGAAATGTGCAGCCTTGGTCAATCTATCTAACACCACCCAAATAGAATCATATTTTCGGCGAGTACGAGGTAGGCTTTTAATGAAATCCATATTAATCTTTTCCCACTTCCAAGTAGGAATGTTGATATCCTGAAATACGCCTCCCGGCCTTTGATGCTCAACCTTTATTTGCTGACAGTTGGGGCACTGGGCTATGAATTCTGCAATATCCCTCTTCATGCCATTCAACCAATATATTTCTCGCAAGTCATGATACATCTTGGTTGCACCTGGATGAATAGAATACCTAGTTTCGTGTGCCTCATGCAGTATTCGGCTCCTTAAATCATCCATATCTGGAACACACAAATAACCTAGTACCGCAGCACACCATCTCCCCCTTGGGAGAAGACCTCCACTTTTTGACTTTGAATGGCTTCCTTTAGCTTTACCAAAATCGAATCCTCATCTTTTCTAGCTTTCACATCAGTTACCAAGGACAATTTTGATTTGTTTTGCACAACAACACCACCATCAGTTGACTCGACCAACCTAACTCCCAACCTTGCAAGTCGATGGACATCTTTAACCAGCTCCTTCTTTCCCTCATCCACTTGGGAGATACTCTCCATAGAGAGCCTGCTATGTGCGTCCGCTACCACATTAGCCTTACCCAGATGGTATAGGACACTCATATCATAGTCCTTGAGTAGCTCTAACCACCTCCTTTGCCGTAGATTGATGTCTTTCTATGTTAACACATATTGCAAGCTCTTGTGGTCTGTGAACACATCCACATGGACCCCATACAAGTAATGTCACCATATCTTCAATGCGAACACCACCGCGGCCAATTCAAGATCGTGGTTTAGATAATTCTTCTCATGGATCTTTAGCTGTGTTGATGCATAGTCTATTACCTTCCCTCGTTGCATCAATACACACCCGAATACAATTCTCAAAGCATCACAACACACAAAACCATTTGTACCCTTGGGTAGGGTCAACACCGGTGCGGTAGTACGTCGAGTCTTCAACTCTTGAAAGCTCTTCTCACAAGCTTCCGACCATTGGAACTTCACCTTTTTCTAAGTCAACTTGGTCAAAGGTGCTGCGATTAATGAAAAACCCTCGACAAATCTCTGGTAGTATCCAGCTAGGCCTAAGAAACTCCGAATATCCGAAGGATTCACCGGTCTAGGCCAATTCTTCAACGCCTCGATTTTATGAGAATCTACCTTTATGCCCTCGCTTGATACTACATGGCCCAAAAATGCTACCGAGTTCAACTAGAACTCACACTTGCTTAACTTGGCATACAACTGATGATCCTTGAGGGTCTAAAGCACTACTCTTAAATGAGTTGCATGCTCCTCCTCGCTCTGGGAGTATATAAGGATGTCATCAATGAACACAATCATGAACATGTCAAGATACAGCATGAACACCCTGTTCATCAGGTTCATAAAAGCTGTAGGAGCATTTGTTAGTCCAAAAGACAACTACAAACTCATAATATTCATATCATGTCCTGAAGGCTGTCTTCCGGATATCATTCTCCCAAACTCAAAGCTGATGATACCCAGACCTGAGATCAATCTTGGAGAAACACATGGAACCCTGAAGCTAGTCAAAAAAATCATCAGTGCTAGGCAAAAAATACTTGTTTTTAATGGTGACCTTGTTCAATTGCCGATAGTCGATGCACATCCAAAGCGAACCATCCTTCTTCCGTACAAATAACACTGGTGCACCCTAAATAGACTTGCTCGGTCTAATAAAGCCCTTATCTAATAGGTCCTTAAACTGATCCTTCAACTCCTTTAGTTCCGCTGAAGCAATCCTGTAAGGAGGAATAGACATAGGTTGCGTATTGGGTAGCGGGTCAATACAAAAATCAATCTCCCGCTCGGGAGGAACACTTTGAAAATCATTAGGGAAGACCTCTGGATACTCACGCACCACTGGAACTGACTGGATAGTCGAGGCCTCTGACTCAACATCCTTAACCTTGTCTAGGTGATACACGAAACCCTTAGAAATCATCTTCCTGGCTTTAATATATGAAATAAATCGACCTGCTGGTACAATTGAACTACCCTACCACTCCAAAGTTGATTCACCCAGGAAACGAAATTCCACCACACGGGTTCTATAATTTACAGAAGCATAACACGCATACAACCAATCCATGCAAATAATAATATCAAAGTCGGTCATGGCTAACTCTACCAGGTCTGCGGAGGTGACTTTATGCAATATAGTGACGGGGCATCCTCTATACACCTGCCTAGCTACAACCGAGTCACCGTCAGGCGTAGAAACCCAAAATGGTTCTGACAGAGTCTTTGGACTAACTCTAAAGATACTACCAATGTAAGGGGTCACAAAAGACAAGGTAGCTCCCAAATCTAGCAAAGCATAAACATCAATATGAAAAACACGCAACATACCAGTGACCACATTTGGGAGACCTCCTGCTCTTGATGGGGTGCTAAAGCATAAAACCTATTTTCCACTGACCGCCAGCTTAACTGGTCGAGGCACCCTGCTGATGGGGACGTGCTACTGGAGCGGCTGAACTAGCTGTTGGCATATAGGCTCCACTGACCCCTAATCTAGCCAAAGGGCAATCCCTGAGTTTGTCTCCGGGTTTGCAACACCCGAAACAAGCATCTAAGAAAACTAGGGACCTCCTAGGGTCATTTTTTCCGCACCTCGTACAAACTGGGAAAGTCCGCTCCACCTGCATGCTACCTTGGACCATCGAATCTTAAGCCCTGCTCCTCCGATCCCCTATGAATCTGGATGGCGTGCTAGCTAATGATGGGACTTAAATAATAGACCTGTGCTGGAACTGCTGATGCTGCCCTCCCCTTGACCTAACTTGAGAAGTCCCATAACTGTCAGTCCTGGCCCTCTTGGTCTTTCTATGCCGTCGACATACTGACTCCATTTGCTAAGCATGCAACACAATACGAGGAAAATCTATATCCTGATACAACATGGAGATCCTACAATCCTTATCCAAGTAGTTTGCCACCCTGTTCCCAAATAGACTCACTCGAGTCCTATGGTCTGCCACCAACCCTGGTGCATATCTAGATAGTTGGGGTGAACTCAAATGCGTATTCTTGAACTGACATGTCAGCCTGCTTCAAGTTAACAAACTCGGCCAACTTTTGCTCCCTTATCTCCCTAGGGAAGAATCGATCCAAGAATGTTGTGTGGAACTCTTCCCAACTGATAGGGCCTGCACCCACTGCCCTAGCATCTCTCCACTCATTGAACCATATGTGAGCCACCCCCTTTAGTTGATAGGAGGCCAAATCAACGCAATCTCCATTGGTCACCCCCATAATCTGGTTGATCTTTAGAATCTCTTCGATGAAATCGTGTGGATCCTCGTTCACCTTGGACCCAAAGAACTCTAGAGGGTTCATCCTCAAAAATTCTCTAATCCAGGCTGCTGCTGCATTGCCATTCTATGGAATATGCGCAACAACCTGCTCATTGACCTGAGCAGTCAAGGCCTGCGCCAACATTTGGATAGCCACCCGAAACTCAGCGTGGGCAATTGGCTCTGGTGCCTGGGGCTCCTGAACAGGTGGGGCTTGCTGATGCCCATGACCATTTCCATTCTCGTGGCCTTCACCATCTCCAATCCTCCTTGCATTCATTCTTCAAGGAGCCATGATTCTTCAATCACGAATAACACGAATTAGGAGGATAGAATGAATTTTCATCGCACGACATAGATCATGAAAGAAGGGGGGTACTAATTAAGCCGACCATTAATGACTAGTTAAAACACCAGGAGTTGTCTGATCCCCTATTTGAGCACTTACAGTTACAGATACAGAAGGTGCAATCGGAGCACTAAGATCATGGGGTTAAGGCACACTGTCATTACACGATGGGTAAGGTGCGGAGCTACACTTTAAAGACAGATTCACTAGATTCTGACCTTCCCGCTGCTCTGTATAGTCCTATTGGAGGGAAATACAATACTCTAACGATTCCTGCCTTGGTTGATGATGAATTACCTTAATCCCTTTCCATACCGAGTCTAGGGGTATAGTCTATTCTATAATATACTGTTCTTCTATCATAGAAATAGCTAATCTCAGACATGGAACTTTCTATCCTCTCCTTAGAGTTTAGTTACTACGTTCCTTGCTTGAAGCCGTTGGCATTCCCCTATCCAGAGACAGTTTTTGCAATAGCTAGATTCTCAAGCTCTGATTCACTTGCACCATTTTTCTTGAAATAAGTCCAAACGAGCTGGGCTTTAACCGACTCCTGGATGGGGCTTTACTAAACTCAGGAAGAGCCGCTAGAAAAGAGGACTTTATATGTCTAGTCTTCTTACCGTGTCTAAGAGTTCTAAAAGTTTGAATTATCATACATTGTTAATAAGTCTCATAGCAGTTAAAAGAGAGCCTAATAGATAGAGTATCTAAGTCTGGAAGTGGCTGCCCTCCTCCCAAACCAACACTTAAAACAACAACAAAAGAAAAAACATCCAATAAATAAACACCAAAGTGAGATATAAAATGGGAGCATAAACAACACCCAAATAACGAGATGGAAAATAGAATAGATATATATATATGATAAAGACAAATAGCTAAAGGGCCCGATACTACCACTTGGATCTGGAACCTACATGTTGATGCTCACGATTTCTATAGCCATACCAGTGATTTGGAGGAGATCTCTCGAAAAGTATTTAGTGCACATTTCGGTCAACTCTTTCCTAAACGTCTCATTGCCTCTTCGTCATTAGTATAGCATGCTTCACACCTATGAAAAAGACAATACTTAACGCGGCTTTCAGACGTCCTAGGACACTTCAAAACTTATGGCTCTGATACCAAGTTTTTCACGGCCGGGACGTAGACCCAAATCGTGACACGGGACAAGGAACCCCGAGAGGCCCCAAGTCGACCCATGGCATGAACTTTCATCTATCTTCATATCACTTAGAGCAAAATACTGAACTTATGATATAGCGGAAACATAATATAACATAACATAGCTAGATAATCGAAACGTACTAAAATACATAAAAATTGAGTATTGTATATAGTCTAAAAGCCTCTACCATATCAGATGGGTTGATAGGACAACATACCTAACAAACTCGGCAAAACTAAAAAAAAGAACATAAAGGTCTGAACATATGACCCTCAGAACATGAGAACTCACCAAAAGGGCTGATAGCTAACTCTGAATGGACTACTGACGGGGATGATCCTGAGAGCCGGAACCTGTATCATAAGGCGATATAGAATAGAAAGCATGTGGTCAGTATATGGAATTTACTGAGTATTAAAGGTAACTAAAACAGACATTTAAAATATATAAAAACTCATAAAACATCATAAGAGTAGGAGAACATGCTCATGACATAAGAATCGTAATATAACATAAGGCTCAAGGTTTCCAAAACATTCATAACACGATCGTAATCATAATCATAAGAGAAAATCTTTATTAAACATTAAATGAGATAATATACATAAACATAATCATGCATAAATCATGAGGAATAGTGGGAGACTTCTGTTAACCGACATACCCCATATGAGTACACATGGAGCCCGACTTGTAAACCTAGTGGTGAGGACGTTCGTACCTTGCCAATGGTAAAACCATAAAAGTGTGATATTACCATGAAGAGGTCCATTTGGGCCTGGAACAGTCACAAAGGAGGTCCCATCATACCTACGGTGGTACGTAGTTTATGAGATCCAGGGCAATACCTGTACCTTGAACCTACTCGGTGTTCGATACTACTCCCAAAACATATATAGTGCTCATAGTATATCATGAATGAGTTCATGTGCTAGTTAATTCATGATAATCATCAACATGCTCGTAAATACGTGAATTAGACATGAATCAAGGTCCGTGAGTCATCCAAAACATAAATTCATAAATCATAGGATCTCTGCATACTTGTAGATCATCCATGTAACCTGTAAATCCTCAAACCATGATGAGTAATTGAATAAATTCATATTTCAAATCATAAATTATGATGGTTTTGTAAATATCAACAATTAGAGAGTAGATCATAAATCGATTCATCATAAATCATGCATAATTAGGCTTGATTTGGTAGAATTTGAAACCAATGAATTTATAATCAAAATTAATGGTAGAATCTGATCTAAATCCATAAAATATGATGTATATCATAAATCATAAAAACCCATTAGTTATTCATTAGTTTTTCTCAAAATCGAACTTAAAACCCCATTAGATTTTTCATAGATGTTCATGAATTCATAAAGAATGGGCATGGGTGTGACAGAAACACCCATTTGGAACCTTACATACCTAGGTGAGATTATATTCTAAAGTTCTTGAATGCCCAAAGATGAATTCATAGGGATAGGCTTGAAGAATAACTTTATCTCTCTAAAATTTTTCTAACTTTCATTCATCGATGAGAAGAATGAGTAATCTGAACTTAACCCCATAAAAGGTCATTATTCGTACCCCAAATGTCGTAGTTTATGCCTTAAGATCTTAGGAATTACGAAAAGGCCCTTACCAAATTTGTAGAAAATAACTGCCAGGTGGTCCTAACGGACGACCTGACGACTTGTCCTCACAGGACATGACTCGTTACTTGGCTCATCAAGTACACTGCCTCTTTCTTTAGGATTTTCTCATTTGGCTGGCAATGGGGAACCCCATGAATCATGGTGGCTGACCACAACTCGTGGTCACCACCCGTGAAGTACACTACCTTTCTTCCTTCTCTTTTCTTCTCCCTCACCCCACGGCTGACCTAACGGCTCGTGGTGTCTGACCACAAGTCGTTTCCACACCCGTGGGGACCCTTTTCTCCAAACATCCTCATTCCTCACTAGACTCCCCCACAGTTCACCTGATGACTCATGGGTTGTCCTCAATAGTCGTCCCATTACTCCTCCTGAGTTTGCAACATCACTTTTACAGTTTCCTTGTTTCAACTAACAGGTCCGTTATTTGAGCTCCCGGGGTATAACAGTGACAAACTTGGTATCAGCGCAATAGGTTTGAAGTGTCCTAGGGTGTCTGAAAGCTGCATTGATTAGAGTCTTTTTCATGGGTGTGAAGCACGCCACACTTATCAGAAAGAGGCTATGAGACATTTAGGAAATATTCCCTTCTTTCATGATCTATTTCGTGCGAATAAATGTATCCTTATCCTTCTAACTCGTGCTATTCACGATTGCAAAATCATGCCTCCTCGCGAGTTAACGACAGAAGAAATGGAAATGGAAATGGCCACGAGGATGGAATTGGAGACGAGCACCAACAAGCCACATGAGCCCATGGGCACAATGCATCGATCCGGTTGCCCATATTATATTCAGGGAAACCATTTAGATGCTAGCGCAGGACTTGACCGCTCATGTGAACTAGCAGGCAGTGGTGCATGTCCCATAGAATGGGAATGCGGCAGCAGCATAAGTTAGAGATTTCCTAAGGATGAACCCACAAGAGTTTCTAGGGTCAAAGGTAGATGAGGATCCTCATGAGTTTATTGACGAGATTTTGAAGATCACCTAGGTTATGGGGCATAATGGAGAGGAGTGTGTTGATTTGTCCTTATATCAGTTGAAGGGGGTCGCACATATTTGTTTAAATAGTGGAAGGATAGTAAGGCAGTCAGAGCAGGCCTTATAAGATGGGATGAGTTTCACATCGTTTTTCTAGATTGGTTCTTCCCTCGTGAGATGAGGGAGATAAAGGCGGCTGAGTTCGTGAACTCAAAATAGCGGAAGATGACAGTGCAATTATATGTCCTTGAATTCACTCGTCTGTCAAAGTACGCCCCAGAGTTAGTGGTTGATCAAAGGGAACGAGTGAGCAGGTTTGTTCATAGGGTGGCGGACTATGTAGAGAAGGATTGAAGGACTGCCATGCTGCATCAGGATATGGATTTCCCTCGAATAGTTTTGTATGCCCAGCAGATGGAGGCACCACATCTGAGGGAGAGAGAGGAGGAGAGGGATAGGACAGACTGCTATAGGTTCTCTAAACTGAGGCCAAGTGGTGGGCACCGATAGTAGTCCCACTAGAGATCTTCAGCCCTAGCATCTTCAGCGATGAGTGTGCCATCCAGACCTAGGCACGACCATAGAGGATGAGTATCAAGCTCCAGGGGTCAGAGCAGCAAGCTAGTCGATTACAGTATCCTAGTTTGCGGTAGGTATGGTCGGGGGAACACAGGTCAATATGTTTGGCGGGTACAGGTACTTGCTTCAGGTGTAGAAAGCCTGGGAAAATTCTCAGAGATTGCCCAGCAGCTAGACAGGGCCATGATAGGGGCTGAGGCCCAGCTTCCAGTTCAGCAGCTCCACCAGCCCAGCCATCTCAGTAGGGCGCATCTACTAGCACAGGTGGCGGTCAACGCCAAAACAGATTGTATGCCTTAGCATCTCACCAGAAGTAGGAGGTATCCCAGGATGTAGTCACTGGTATGTTTCTAGTTTTGGTTTAACTCCGTGGCATTTTTGGGCCATGTGGTGTCTAGTGTGGGTGTTCAGGTAGACTCTCAAAGGATCGAAGCAGTGAAGAATTGGCCTAGACTGGTAAATCCTTTAGATAGCAGGAGCTTCTTAGTTTTAGCTGGCTACTATCGGAGGTTTGTTGAAGGTTTTTCATCTATTGCAGTGACATTGACCAAATTGACCCAAAAAAGTGAAATTCCAATAGTCGAATGCTTGTGAAAGGAGCGTTCAGGAATTGAAGACTCAACTTACCTCAGCATCGGTGTTAATCCTACCCGAGGGTATTGATGGGTTTTTGGTGTATTGCGATGCTTCTAGGATCGGCGTGGGTTGTGTGTTGATGCAGTATGGTAAAGTTATAGCATATGCTTCCAGGAAGTTGAAGGATCGTGAAAGGAATTATCCGACCCATGATCTTGAATTGGCAGCGGTGGTATTTGCATTGAAGATCTGGAGACATAATTTGTATGGGCGCTATGTGGATGTGTTTATGGACCACAAGAGTCTATAATATGTGTTTACCTAGAAGGATCTAAATCTATGCCAAAGGAGGTGGTTGGAGATACACAAGAATTATGATATGAGTGTCCTTTACCATCCAGGTAAGGCCAATATAGTAGCAAATGGACTTAGAAGACTCTTTATGGAGAGTATGTCACATGTAGATGATAAAAAGAAGGAGTTGGTGAAGGATGTGCATCGGCTTGCAAGGTTGGGAGTTCATTTGGTTGACTCGACCAAGGGCGGTGTTATAGTTCAGAACGGGCCAGAATCATCCTTGTGACTTATGTAAAAGCTAGACTAGATAAGGATCCTATTTTGGTAAAGTTAAAGGAAGTTGTTCATAATCAGAAGGTAGAGGTCTTCTCCAAAGGGGGAGATGGCGTGCTTCGATATCATGGTTGCTTGTGTGTCTGGGATGTTGCTGATTTGAGAAATAGGATGTTTCATGAGGCTCACGGTTCTAGGTATTTGATACATACAGGTTCCACCAAGATGTACCATGACCTGCAGGAAGTCTATTGGTGTAATGGCATGAAGAAAGACATCGCAGAATTTGTAGCTAAGTATCAAAACTGTCAGCAAGTGAAGGTTGAGCATTAGAGACCGGGAGGTGTGCTTCAGGATATCAGTATTCCCACTTGTAAGTGGGAAGAAATCAATATGGACTTCATCGTAGAGTTGCCTCACACTCGTCGACAGTATGACTCCATTTGGATGGTCGTGGACAGGTTGACCAAAGCTGCTCACTTTCTACCTATCAAAACCACTGATTTAGTGGAGGATTATGCCAAACTATACATTCGAGAGCTAGTTCGGTTGCATGGAGTGCCCTTATCCATCATATCAGACAGAGGTACTCAGTTTACCTCTTAGTTCTGGAGATCGTTTCAAAAGGGACTTCGTACTCAGGTGAAGCTCAATACGACATTTCACCCGCAAACGGATGGTCAAGCAGAGCAGACGATTCAGACTCTCAAGGACATGTTGAGAGCATGTGTGATTGACTTCAAGGGTAGTTGGGATGACCATTTGAGTTTTCATACAATAATAGCTACCGTTCTAGCATTTAGATGGCTCCGTTTGAGGCTCTCTATGGGGGAGATATAGGTTGCCTATTTGTTGGTTTGAAGTCAATGAAGCTGTGATGATAGGTCCAAATTCAGTCCATAAGGCCATGGAGAAAGTTCAACTCATATAGGACAAATTGAAAACAGCTGAAAGTCACTAAGAGTCCTATGTCGATGTGAGGAGGAGAGAAATTGAGTTCGAAGTTGATGATTGGGTGTTTCTGAAGGTGTCTCTTATGAAGGGAGTGATGAGGTTTAGAAAGAAAGGAAAACTCATCCCTCGTTATGTTGGCCCCTACCAGATTGTGAAGTGTGTTGACGAGGTGGTATATGAATTGGAGTTGCCCTTATAATTAGCTTCTGTGCATCCTTTTTTAATGTATCGCTCTTAAAGAAACGTTTGGGAGATACAACTTTAGTTATTCCAATGGAGAGTGTAGGTGTGAAAGACAGCCTTAGTTACGAGCAGGTTCTGGTGGAAATACTGGATTGGTAGGTTCGCAAGCTAAGGAACAAGGAAGTAGCTTCAATTAGAGTTTTATGGAGGAATCAGCATGTTGATGGAGCTACGTGGGAAGCTGAAGTAGATATGATGGCTAGATACCCACATTTATTCCCTACTGGCTTAGTTCCATCTTGAGGTATCCATTTTTTCCCTAAAGCTCTATTCAGTTTCATGTTCAACTCATGTACACCAGTTCCTTTCATGTAAATGGATGTTTGTATGATTCATGAATTCAGTTTAGACATGTAGTTTAAATCGGAGTTAGTCATTCCGTCAGTTTTCAGCTTAATTGATCAATATTTGGATATGATGATTGCATTTCTTTGCTTTTCTGTATGATTTTCAACATTCGAGGAAGAATGTTCCCACGGGGGAGATATTTTTATACCCCAAAAGCCCAAAGATCAGACCCGAGAGTTGAAACAAAGAAAATAAGATTTCCTGCAGCAAGTCACAGAACTGGTCATCATGTGACCTGTCAGGTTGACCACGAGTCATTAAGTGACTCGTGGTGAGGGGTTTGACTCGAGCTGGAAAATGTTGGTTTGAGACCCCACGGACCTGACTACAAGTCATGGTTAGTCCCCATGACTCGATATGTCAGTCGTGGTCAAGGGCTTTTGAAAAGATGAAGGTTGCGTGGTAGTGTTTTTTATGATTTCACATCACAAGTCATGGTCAAGCACCACGATTCGTCAAGTTAGTCGTGGTTTGCAGTTGAGTGGGATCTTGAGGTTTTGGATAGTGGAGGTGACGAGTGGTGACCATGAGTCGTGGTCACTAGTAATGAGTCGTTAGGTCCCTCGTGGGGACCCCTTGAAGAAAAATGGCAGTGGACTTCACGACAGCTGATGATGATTTGTTCCCCTGGTAACGACTCGTCTAGTCCCTCGTGGGGACTGGCAGTTAGTTAATTTATGTGAATTTAGTAAGGGATTATCCGTACTTCCTATAATCCTAAGGCCTAAACTACGTCTTTTTAAGCTATGAATAGTGAGTATTAAGAGGGTTAAGTTCATTCTAGACTATTCCTACTCATCCATGCAAACTTAAAGAAATAGAGAGGTGATCAAGCTTTATCCATTCAAGTTTTTCTTCAATTCTTCATTGGGCAATCAAGGGAGTGGTGAAACCAGTACATCTCAGCTATGTAGGGTTATGAATGGGTGAATTGTTTCACACCCATGTCTAATCCCTCTCTATTTCATGAAATCTATATGTTGATCCTATAGGGTTTTAACCCAATGCATGATTTTCCTATGTTTTTACCATGGGTATGATCTAAGCATATTTCTTTTATCGAATTATGATTCATGGGCAAGTTTTACATTTTCAGTTATAATCATATTTTCAAGCTTTATAAATTATAGTGCCCATCCATAATAAGTTTATGAAAGATGAGATTTATGATGTATGTTCAAGTAGGATGAGATATGTATGATGAAAAACATGTTTTCAAGTTACCCAAGCCTATGATCATGTTTTCAAGTGAATCAATCATTTTCAAGCATATTTATGTATTGGGCAAGCCCATATTTTCAAGTATGATGCATGATTTCAAGTTAATTAGCTTACCACATGATTTTGGCGTCAAGACTCCCAATTATGTTAAACTTGTGGTATGGTTTGAGCCAAAGCTCCTCATGTATGATTCAAATTTATATATATTCATGATTATCCAGCTTCATCGATAGACGATGAACAGCTTCGTTGAAAAATGATGGAGAGCATATGCATGTTTTTGAGAGTAGTGTCTACCACCGAGAAGGCTAAGCGTCAGTCAACCTTATGCCTCAGAACTACGCATAAACATAGGTATGATCAGATTATTTTGGGACCTCCTATGTGATCTTTCGCCTACCCCAAGGGGTGCTTGAGCTTGATATCAATATCATGGTAGCGTCTTTAGACCCGGTAAAGCTCTATACGGCTCTGCCCATTTGAGTGTGATAGTCGAGACCACGTAAGCTCTATCGTGCTAATGTCGGTTATATGACAGTCTCCCATTGTTCCTCATGATTTCAGCTATGCATGTTTATCATTCATGATATATATACATATATGCTCTAAAGTAGGTTGACCCAATGTATAATTTTACTTATAATTATCATATTTCAACTTTAGGTCATTCGATTCAGTTATAATGTTTAGTTATGTTCAGATCATGATTTCAAAAAATAGCATGCAATCCCTACTCTCAGACTCTTATCTTTATTATGTTATATATTATGCATATTTTAAAAGATTTTACTTATTTAAGAGGTTTTACTTACCTTGCATACTTGATACATTCCAAGTACTGACCGCATACTCTATACTGTATCATTTTATGATACAGGCTCTGATCTCCAAATTCTGCCCCATCACTAGCCAGCTTCCGGAGTTAGCACTCATCTCTATTGGCGAGTCCTGATCTATCGAGGGCCCCTCTTCTATTCAGTTATGTTCACGTATTTTCATTTTCAGATTTAAAGAGTTAGTTGGAGTCTTGTCCCATGAACTCATCAGATGTAGAGGCTTCTCAGACAATAGATTATGTTCAGCTTCAGAATTGGGTTGTACATTCCGATTGTTATGTTATGCTCGAATTTCCTCCATGTTATTTATGTTAAGTCTTCCTCTTTACTTGATTGAGTTATACGTATGTTCATGCCATGGGTCGACTTGGAGTCTCTTGGGGCTCCTTGTCCCGTGTCTCGATCCGGGCCTATGTTTGAGTCATGACTGTCACGACCCGGACGTAGAGCTGAATCGTGACACAGGACAAGGAACCCCGAGAGGCACCTAGTCGACCCATGTAGATTCCTCCACAATAGGGACAAAGATTAAGGGTCCTTGTTATGAATTATGCAATCCTTGCTTGGCTTGTCTAATTGTGACTAGCTTGTCTAAAGTCATTCTCTTAATGTGATGAAGGAAGTGTATGAACTCCTTGGATTGTGATGCCTTGTGTTGTGAAGTATTTTTATTAATTCTTGTGTATGCATGATTGTCTAGAACTTTCCCTAAGTGTGATTCAAGGCGAAATGATAGATGGCATGAGTCATTATAATAGGAGTTTTAACCAACAAACCTTCTTTAATTCCATGATGCCATCATACAACTACAAAAAAAAAATTCAAAGACAAAAATAAAAACAAAACAAGATGCAAAACAAAAATGCAAACTAGTTCGTATAAATAAATAACTAATGTCTTACCACAACTAAATTCTCCGAACACGGTGCCACTTTTTATCACATCCAAAATACACTCTTCTTTTACGAAAGAGCGTAAACTGGTCATTGTATCAAATTGAATATTCCCAATAGATGTCGGGTTTGAATCCCACAGAGAATTGAGTTGATAATTCAGGAGTTATAAACTAACTCAAATTAGAGCGCATCTTTGTTCAACATTTGAAAAGAAAAATTGGGGGAAAATTAAGGGGAAATAACTATCTAATTCCAAACTAAGATAAATTGGGGGGCATTCCAATTTAAGAAATCACAAGTGAGAGGCTAGGGACATTCTATAGATGAGATAACAATTAAATTAGAAATTTCATTAACGCCTTAGACTCAAAATTATCATAGATAGCAGTGGATAATTCACAATCTCGTGTTTTTCAACCATAAGAATGTTTATGCCTTGGATTCTTTCAAACCCCAAAGCCAGTTCCAGTTATCAACCACACAAGCTAGAGGAAGGACTAGCTATTTCTAGCCTTGACCTTTAATAAAGTGAAAATGTGGGTTTTAACTATCTCTAGCTTAATTCCACACACTAACACTCCAATTCCTCACCAATATTTTCACACCCAATTCTCACCTTTATCTTTCAAGCAAAAGCAAGAAAAGTAAAGCACAATTCATATTTGCAAACCATCAATTTTGCCAATTATAACTTGGGAGAAGATAATAGATATAAAATTTCAATAAGAATCCAAGAACAATTTATCGAAACCCAATCGAATTAACAAACCCACCATGAATATACCTCTAGCTAGCAAATTAGTCAAGCATATTTAAAGGTAGAGAGAAGATACAAAGAGGATTCCCCTAACATTTATAATATTAGCTTCACAAATTTACTTCACAAGCTCTTACAACTATGGTGGAATTCCCCATATTTGGGTTAAAGAAAAAGAAGAAGAAAAGTTCTATCTAACACTACAATTTTGTGGTGAAAAGATTCTACCAAAAATTCTATGAAAAAGATGAAGTTTAGATGAATGAATTATTGAATGAATGGTAGGTGTACAATGAAAGCTATGTAAATATCTATATTTTCTTGTATATGACATTCCCAAAATGCCATTGAGTCTTTTAGATTCTTCGGAGACCTGTCTAGACCTTTTTACCCTTCATTAGACGGCTTTACCTACAAAGAACCAGTGTTTAGCCAGTGCAAATCTGTGGAGCACCGAACCATAGCCGGTGGAAAACAGCGGCTGACAGGGAGAACCAGCGGCTCAACTGCGTTAGGCCGGCGTCTCACCGGTGGAATTTTGCCAAGCGCTATTGAGTAGCCAGTCTAGAGAAATTGCTCAGGCATTTTTCCTATGTTTTGCCCTTCCGGATCTGCGTTTAGCCTATTCAAAGCATGTCCTTACACCTCTTTTTGAGCTCAAATCCTCCATTATCATTGACCCCTCTAACTTATATGTTAACTCATCAAATTTCATCTCAAACTCCATGTGTTATTGCTCAATTTCATGCTTTCTTTAGTCACGTGAAGTACCTATAAAGAATCAAAGAGAAAGAGCATAAAATCCACATAAACGACTCGAAAACTAGGAAAAAACTCATGCTTATGTGCCTAATGAATTTGTAAAACTCCAACTTATCAATAGCTCAAAGCTGGGCCCATACTAAGTTCGGTATACTTATCTGGAAGTACCTTGAGAGTCTTATCGGACCGGATAACCATAATAATATTCTAGGACTGGCCAGAGCTGCTTATCTGGATGCATCGTAACCGTCTAAAGAATAGACTGATAACTTATAAATGGGAGGCATTACTGACACCTCAAGAACTGACTATAGTCAGCTGACACTACTAAAAGATACTAAAGATGCTAACATTTTGACTGAGACTAAACTAGCATGCAACTGACTAAGAATTCATATAATAGAAATAATATGGGAATTCCAAAACTGATAGATTCAAGAAACATTAATGTCTAATCAATTAAGCAATACCCTAATTATTGCATTCAAGAACTAGGGCAAAAATCATTTTACCAGAAACAAGTATCAACACATTCACAAAGTAGTGGAAATATAGCAACAAATAATATGAAAAACATTCCACATGAACTAATTGAAATTTGACTGAAAATTTACTCTAACTCAAAATCTCAGGGCTAGAACTGATAGGAGATTATGGAAGGGTTTTGGGACACTAAGGAAGAACAATTCCCTTGTTGAAATCCAACATACCTGGTGTCGAAATGCATGAAAAGGATTTTGGGAAATCTGAAGAACTGTGGAAGCCCTAGTTTACCTCTGAGATGCCTGGCAGGAATTTCTTTGCTCTTGAGATCGTGAGTCGAGTGAAAAATTAAAGAGGCTTAGTTAATTATTTCTCTAATTACCTATAAAATATGCCCAAAACGACGTAGTTTAGAGCCTAAGAGTTTTGGAAATTATGGAAAAGCCCTTAAAAATTTTGTAGGAAAATCACACTACCAGTCCCAATGAGGGACTGGACGAGTTGTTACTTAAGGGTTGATTCGTTATGTGTCCCATCTTCAAGACTGGGAGACCTCATCTTGTCAGTCGCCATGAGGAACACCACGAAACGGCTCGTGGTGACAAGTCGTGATGAACACTGCCTAAATTTCAACATCCAACACAAACTCCTCACCAAAGAAAACTCCAAGAGTAGTGGAGTTACTTCAAAACTCGTGGCTACCTCTCATGACATCTCCGGGGAGTCCACCTCAAACTCTTGACCACGACTCACTTGACGAGTCATTTCCCTTACCATGACTTGTTGCCTCCCTCGTGGTCACCTCCTGACCACAAGTTCCTGCCAATCCTCCCCTTACTTCACGAGTCACTCCACGACTCATGGAGTACTTCACGGGTCACTGGATGACTCGTCCTGTGACCTAGTGAAAAATTTCCTATTTTCTCCGTTTGAACCCTCGGGTCTGATCTTAGGGCCTTTGGGATATTACAAACAGTTATGGCTACTTGTATATCAACTAAACAAGGTTGAAGGGTATATTTGTATCCTCATTAACAACTTCTATCCTTCCACCAAAGGGCCAAAGGGTCTTTGAATTCCTATTTTATATTTACTTTAAACCCTTTTAGTTCCTTCTCCCCAGTTCAACAAAAAACAAACAGATTTATTCGAAAGGTGATCAGTCTAACAAATAAGAAATTGACATAAGTAAATATAAGCAATCTTTAATGAACAGTAAATAGTAGAATAATCAATCCATCAAACGTCAATTCTATGGTCAAAACCCAAGAATAGGAGTTTAGTCACTCAAGTTGAAGTGGAAAAACAAAGCCATCATTATTTGAAGCATAAAACGATAGAGAAAAGAATGAAAACCTAAGTTTTTTGAACTTGTCTCTCCTCCAAAGCTGCGTTACACCCTCAAAACGATAAAACAAAATGATGTAAGATAGCTAACAAATAACCTAGATGTTATATTTATAAGTGAGTCCACAAATGACGCTTTTACCCTCAAGTATTTAGCTTTAAAATCAGCAAAATCTGTCCCAGAATAGGTCTGGCGCGCCACGCCACCTAGTGCACCAGGTTTGGCTCAATTTTCCTTGAAATTTTTTGTCCTGACTCCCCACGCTATCCAATGTATCAAGGTGTTAGTCAAAATTCTGAGCATCTAGACACCTCTGGGGCACCACGCCACCCAAAGCATCCGAGTGTTAGAAAAAATTCATAAGTCTAGGATTCTTCTGGCATGCCACGCCATCCATCTCATCAAGGCGTTAATCAAATTTTCCTATGAAGTTAGGGACCTGGCATGCTACGTTAATCATTGAACCAACTTTTGTGCAAATTCCTCTGAAGTTTAGAGGTTGGTGCGCCACGCCATCCATCTCACTAGGCAAACTTTAGCAAACTCTTCTTTCTTCACACCTTGGGTCATTTTTGAGTCCATTTTCCTTGGTTTCCTACTCAAAATATCTAAAACCATTTTTTAGCTCACAAAACATACATAAACATGAATTTATGAATTTCATAAGGATTATGAACTCAAAATAAGGTAAAAGATGAGTAAAAGTGGCAAATGGGAATAAGAATATGTCCAACATCCCTACCCAACACTTAAACAATTGTTCATCCTTGAACAATCCTCAATTATATGCAAAAACTCATCTTTTCTCACCATTTTCACCTTTATCAATTCTCACTCAACCAACTAGCATAGAAAATATGATTAAGTGGATAATCAGCTTATAACAATTTGATAATGCTCAAACACACTACTTATTTAGAAGAAAGTGTAGTGATCATTGTATCAAAACAAATATTCCAATGGATGTCGGGGTCGAATCACACAGAGAATTGAGTTGATAATCCGAAAGTTATAAACTAACTCAAACTACAATGCATCATTGTTCAACATTTTAAAAGTAAAATAGGGGAAAAGGGTGAATATTATCTAATTCTAATTTAGAACTAAGTGGGGGATTCCAATTATTACATTCTAAAGTGAATTAGCTAGGGGTGTGCTATGTATGGTTTAACAACTAGCATGGGCTACTTCATTGCCTTAAATTGAAATTCAACTTAGAAAGTTGTGGATAAATCACATTCTCTTGTTTCTCAACCATAAGAATGTTTATGCCTTGGGTTTTCTCAAATCCCAAGGCCAAATTCAATTATCAATCACAAAAGCTTGAGGAAGGATTAAGCTATCTCTATCCTTGATCTTTAATTGAGTGAATAAATGGATTTTAACTATCTCTAGCTCAATGCCACGTACCAATACTCCAATTCCCATTATTATCTACTCACCCAACTCTCACCTTTCTCTCTCAAGCAAAAGCAAGAAAAGTAAAGCAAAATCCATGTTTGCAACCATCAATTTTTACAATTAAAACTTGGTAGAAGACAATAGATCTATGATACAATGAGAATTTAATAACAAATTATCAATACCCATTCATACATTCAAATCCACCATGCATACACCCCTAACTAGCAAATTAGATCTACATATTTAGACAGAAAAAGAGAAGATACCCAAATAACTTTCTCAACATTCACAATATGGGTTCATCCAATTGCTTCACATGGTTTGCAATAATGGTGGAATTCCCCCACAAAGGGGATTCCTCAAAAATAAGAATTTTCTATTCTATGTTGAGAGAAATCTACAATTTCTATTGTTCTTTTAATAGAAAGATGATGAATGAATCAATGGTGTACAATGGAGGTAATATATGAGACTGAGAAGGGT
>JACEIK010000738.1:159419-179192 GCA_018107945.1 Datura stramonium
TAATTAATTTTAAAGTTCTGAATATTAAGATAATTAAATAATAATTATTTTTAAAAAATAGTTAAATAATAATTTTATCTATTATAAGATCTGTTAATGAAAAATAAAAAATTCAGTCAACATTTTTAATGGTCTTTCATATTTTTAATATGGTATAGATAAATATATTGCCGTCCTTTGCATCCATGCCTGAGGAACTACAATTGTTTACCTGAGCATTAGGATTTAGGCCTATGCGTTAGTGAACCATACTACTCGCTACATTTATGTACAGAACACTCCCAATCGGAGTTTGGGCCGTTTCAATCATGGGATACACGCTGACACTGATAATGTATTGCAAGTGTATTTAGATCATCAGCAACCTAACATACATGTGATAATAGACGTTAAACATTTTTCAGGCCAAACTTTGCAAATACAAAGCGACGACAGTTTTGTTTGAACTTCATGTGTAACACAAAGTCAGTTTGTCATTCACTTTCTTTTTCGTACAGAAGAAAATAAAATAGGGAGCAATTTCCCTCGAGCCATGAAAGCATAAAAACTTGACTACCCAAACCTCCCTCAATTCAGAAGCAACTGAGGAATGAACGGTTTATGCATGCTAGAACATCACACAGACAGACATAGGAAATGTTGCACTAGAGACACTGAAGTTCAAAACTTTGGAGTCTATTAAAGACAATCCTATGTGCTAAGAGAAAGTTGGATGTCTCCAAGATTCATCAAAGACAACCTTTACATGGTGTGGGGAATTGTCTGGGGCTTCAATAGCTTCTAGATCCAATCAAACTCAAAAACTGTTTCAGCTGCCTGAATGCAGAATTATGTCAGGCGCAAACCTTATACTCATCAGCATTTCCCTTCCGATTTCCTTTCAGAATCATCTTTCAGTACCACACGACACGCCCATAAGTTTAGTTTGGTCTAAGGCATCAAGACATAAGCTTCTCCATGACAAAATTCCCCAGACATATGGGGAAAATGACTTGGGAAGAGTGATGCTTCTCTCAGCACCTCAAATGATTTTGTGCAACCCAATGTTCAAATCAGAAGATATAGAAATGAGGAGCGGGACAGCATGATGCCAAACAGCTTTGAAGACTCGCTTTTGATGGGCTTTAATGGACTGAGAAGGTTTGTGTGAATTATACCTTATATCAAAAATGTGAATGACTGGATCAACTGACCCAGAAGTTATGTACAAACCATCAGGCGACCAAGCCTGGTTTATAAGAGCCGACTGCGAGTCACTACTTTCTTGCTTCCACCCAAAGGCATGAAGCTCTGTCTGCCTCAATCTAAAATCAAATAAGCGAAGCTGCCTCTCTATAGTCCTGCATTAAAAACATGCAGTCAGAGAATTAGATTAAAGCAAAATGAGACTGCAAATATATCTGCCTCAAAAGAGACATTTCTGCTTGGATTCTACCTAGTGCAAGATGATGTTTCCAACTGTACAAATATCACAAACAGAACTAATCAAGCATTCAAATTGGTGCTTGTATTTTTTTATTTAGAAAAAACTAAAAATAAAAATAAGAGGAGAAAGATATCATCACAATACAAGAATGAACCTTGAGAATCAGTTTCAAAAAAACAAAATCTGTTTCAAAAAGAATGAACCATGAGAAGCTGCACTAATGTCACCATGTTTTCTCCATAGAAGGCCAGAAAAGCCCCTGATTTTCGGAGGCTTCCTAGCATTCCTAAAGCAATCCAGGACGATTACGGTTTTGATCAATTTGTCCTGTTTCTCTAGACCAAGTGTGGATCCATATTAAAAGCCAGCATTCACAGTACTTAAGAAATGCCTCTGCACCAATAGGTCTAAGATAAAAGGCTTGTCTAAATGATTGAAGATCTCACACATAAAGAAATATATCTTCCTTCTCCATCTTAATTACACCAAATTCTCGTCAAACCACTTTCATTCCAGAAGAATCTGAATATTGATTTAGTTCATAGCATCTCATTCTTCCCTTGCTTTGCTTAGAATCCATTTAAATGATGGTTTAGACTTTTGATCCTGCTTCAACTAAAAGACCACAACTCAGCCAGTAAGATGATAGAACCATCCACATAGATTACTATGGCCGCCCTCATTCTACCAACTGATCCCTTCAACCCGAGGTTGAAGATCTTATCATAGTCAAGGCTACTATATGATGAGTTTTATTCTGGATTGGTCCTTACTATTCATTATAAATTGGGGAAGTGTCAAAAAACAGACAAAGGAAAACAATATTGCTATTGAGTTTGGCTCTGCCATAGATTCAAACGTTTAAATATGAGCATGCTCATTCATGTGACTACATTAAAGCCAGAAGCATGTCCTATTTCTATGCTTAATAGAATAGCTTTGCAGCAAACAGAGAACTCCTGGTTCTTGTATCTATTTCAAGTGTCAGCATTGGCATTCGATGAAAAGATTTACTCTACAATTCAGAGATATATAGCGCTTTGGCATAGGAACATATTTTCCTTCAACAATTTCAGGCACACTGCTGTGAGGATCTCAAATTACACATTTATGCAATCACTCAAAACAACCAAATACAGTACAACAACAACTACTACTACTATTATACCTCAATCCCAAGCAAGTTGGAGTTGGTACTCTAAACAACTAAACACACTACGGTATTAGATACTCCTATAAATTACTCCCTCCTCCCAATTTATGTTACCCCATTTGACTTGGCACAAAGTTTAAGAAAAAAAAAAAGAAGACTCCTGAAATTTATGGTCTAAAATTTTTTTAAAATATTTGGTGGCTATAAATCATTTCAATAAGGGTAAAAAGGGAATTTTAAAGTTGAATTGTTTCTAATTATAGAAAGGTGACATTTTTTTGTGGGGACAGACTAAAAAGAAACATGTGCCACATAAATAGGGACAGAGGAAGTATAACCAAATCATTGTTGTTCATAAGTGCCATATCTTTTTTAAGTACATAAGGAATAATTCAATAGACTTTACAACAGATTCTGGGGAAGTCTTTTGATACTGTATACTTCACAAGAATAAATATTTTGGCAGAGTGCACATTATTCTAAATAAAAGTAATTACAATATTACAAGAAAGAGGGACTTTTGCAGGAGAAAGGACTGGGAACATAGCTAGGAATATAAAAAGTGCACCTAAAGATCATAGAAAGATTGCATCGTAAACTTTACCCTGTCTGCACCATAAAGAGATTGAAGTCGCACGGATTAGGTAGGACACTCATGCATTTATTTTCTATTTGATGCTTGTATTCTGCTCTTTGAGCTAGCAAATCAAATCCAATGATCCGCTTGTCAGCTCCAGCAGACATCACAACTTTCTTATGCTGCAAACCAGCAACTCCCATCACTGCAGAAGAATGCAAACTTCTATGCAATGCTTTAGGTTTCCATGAATTTTCTCCATCTTTATTGCTCCACATGATAACTGCATGATCACTACCACCAGTAACAAACTGGATATCTTCCCATGGCATGAAGATTATATTGTTGATTATCCCTTTAACATGAGGCTTCTCCTCTAAGAAACTTACACGCATCTTCTGTTGATAAAAAGCATATGAGAACATAACAGGATAAAATCAAAGTAATATTTGATGTGATAGGACACCTGATTCGCTTTGAGATAATATATACCTAAGCCTCAACAACTTCAGAAGCTGGACAGAAATTTTCTTTATGAGAGAGAGAGTGTTTTTTATAGTAGCGACGACAAGAAAATATGCTAGCATTATCTTATTCTTCACTTTTATTACTACTGTTAATTTTACTTTGACTATCTTTACTAATTTTGGCTGTCATTACTTTTCTTTTTTCAACATTTTAATCATAGCTTATTTACTCTTGCATTTTTTATTATTATTGTTATTCCTTCTTTTTCCTCATACATGTTCTGAAATACGATTTCCTCGAGTCGAGGTCTATTGGAAATAGTATCTCTATTCCACGGTGGTAGGGGTAAGGTCTGCGTAACCTTCCCCAGACCCCACTTTTGGGTAGGGATAGACATGGTGGTAGATACCGAATACCATACCGAAACCGTGGTTTCGGTATTACGGTACTTCGTATGGAATTTGATATACATTTTAAAATTTTTTGATATTCGGTATGGTAATCGGTATTTATAAGAAGAATATCGAAGTACATAGTTACATATACAATTCATATATATTATTAATAATACTGGAAAAATATATAAGATAGTCTTAGTACAAAACTAATTATTTAGACGTTGGAACTTTGACTATCCTATCTTGATTGAAATGTCCTTTTTGTGCAATTGGCTCACGAAGGGTATAGCATGCTTGTACTTTCTTTTGAATATTTTTACATATGTAAGGTGTTAGTATGATATAATTGAGACGTTTCTTGAAAACCGAAGTTATAATTCTCTAATATATGAGTATACTTAAAGTCAAAGTCAAACAAACTATGGTTACTGATTTACCGTACCGCAAAATACCGAACCATACTAAATTAATTTGGTATGGCAATGGTATAATATTTTTATAAACCTAAAACAGAACTTACCGAACTAAAGTTTTCAATAGTGTACCATACCACCCCTACTTGTGGGATCACACTGGATATGTTGTTGGTGAGATGACAGGAAAACAATGCAATTGTAGTTAATAGACCTTAGTTTAGTTTAGTCAGGGGGGAAACTATGAGTACGAGGATTATCTCAAGTCTCTAATATGACGGTTATCTGAAGAAAATGAAAAAGGGAAAAAAAATATTGAACCTCATAGGATCATGATCATGTAAACATATTAATTTACAAGTTAATTGTCATAAAAGGTATTTCTATGTGTACAATATCTTATGGACAAGAACATAATAAGAGAACAACTAACAACATAAGTACTTTCATCTTCTTTAATGAACAAGTAACAATATAAGTACTTCAATCCTCTTTTATGCTCAAGTGAAAAACAATATAAGTACTTCAATTGCAACCCACTACAAGGGGCTAGCGCGCAATGGCTTTCTAAGATAGAGGCTCGCTTCTTCAAATCATCAGGTTAAGGACAGAGGACTTCCTCATCCTATACTAGGATAGAATCCATCAGAAAGACCTATTATCTGGATCTCACATGTCCATTAAACCACTACGACAAAGCTTTGCATATCTTACTATGCCCAAATTAAGGTAAAAGCGGACTAATATACTGTTCTGTCTATAATGAAATCATAATGCAATTCAATGCAGAGAACTTGGCACATGCCACACAATGTATACATGCTGTCTCATACAAGTAGGTTTTACAGTCGTATAAGCTTTGTCATATAATTTCGGGGGAGTTAATCTCAGACTTAAGCCTTTACCTCTTTTCCTTTGTTAAGATTCAAGACTGAAACTTGAGAATCCCCGCCATCAGCACTATAAACCGAAAAAAGACTATTGCCTTCTGGATGCCAGGCTACATCTTCTGGCCATCTCCTATGCTTGGATGAAAGGCAATCAGTGGAACTAAGAAGATTAGCAGTTGACCTGATTATCCAAAAAGAATAGGCAACTCAAAATCATCACAACACAAACATATGGTAAAATAATAAAATTACATTTAACAGTTATTGCTGCCTGATGTAGGATCGCCTTCCAAAATATAGTCTCGGAAAGGAAAGAGATACTGATATGGCTAAGGAAATTACTTTAGAAGTTCTAACATACCCTCTGCCATGTACCTGCCATAAGTTGACAACCCCGTCCAACGCACTGCATATTCAAGGGTAACCTAAATTAGCATTCTGGACAAAATAAAAGCTATATGCAAAACGCATTTGCTTCATTCTATGCCAGATACTAAAAAATGCCAAGGAAAGAGCCAAAAAGACGACTAAACTGGGCCTTAGTCAAGAGAAAATGAAGTGCAATGGGTATTACGTCAAGGAAAAGAAATCAAATCAGCTAGTGTCTTAACAAATTAAGAGATACTATCAGCAGGAAAGACAAGACTGCAGACTGCAGAACGCAAATGAGGAACTCAAACAATAGCTTCGGGATGAGCACTTCAGATTGGCTGCAGGATTTAAATCGTGTACCTTAAAAGTGGAAGCTCTACTAGGATAGTAGGATAAAGCTGCAATCATCAATCAAAATACATGATAACATCTTGCTTTACTAAAAATGCTATGTCGAGAACTGCAGTTAAGCTCAAGCACAATTCCTCATAGAGAGGGGACAAGCTTTTTCACTAGGTGTGTCCATTGCCAAATCATTGACAACTCTAGAAGCAAGGAATGAATGCATCAATAATCAAAATAGTCATTTAGCCTGAGCGCATGACCATCTCACAGACTCTTAAGCACTGTGTAAGTCTTAATTAAAAAAAATTACCTGCTTGCAAAAAGTTGATCATTTGTAGGACACGAAATAATTGTTCTCAGCTTTCTCTTGTGTTGACTAGATATGACACAAGACGTCTGGCAGCGTATCATGCTTGCTGAAGAGTAACTACCTATCAATGGTATCAGCTCTCTATGCTCTTTCNCTCTCTATGCTCTTTCTGCTCTGTATTTAGAAAGCAAACATGATAGATATATGCGTCAGTTGGTAACTCTCATATCCAAAAGGCTTTCACCCTACATGCTACTACCGGTGATCAAATAAAACTACCAGAATATTTCACGATATAACTACAATATTACCAAACTTCCTTTTTGTTCCTTTAGGCTGAATTTCAGAAGCTTCCTTCTCAGGTATTCTGTGACTTTTATCTGCTTTTAACCTTGTCATACTAGTAACATGAGCAAACCCTGATCCACCAGCCTGGGAATCAGAAGCAGTTGAGATTTTAGGACCAGATTCTATCATCTTCAAAGGTTGAGATACTCTTGGTTTCACATCGGGAATGACAAGTGGTGGTTTTCCCTGGGGCACACTGCGAGAATTATATTCATTTTTCTGGAAAGGGCTTGCCATTTTCCGATCTGGCACTGGAGATTTCTTAAGTGGTGGATTGCTGTCTTGGCTACGTAGTGGTCTAGATTCAGACAAGCTATGAGAAGAGCCCTCACTTATCTGAATGGGACTTGTGGATCTTCTTTTGGCTGTCACTGGACTTGCCCCATTTGCACGGGAGCTTGTGGATGCTGCTATGTTGTCTCGGCCTCGAAGACGAGCTAATTTCAGCTGTGTCTCCTCTAGCCTACTCTCTGCTTGATCAAACTGCACAACTCATCCAAAAAGGGAGAAAATGGGGATGTCAACTATGCTCCAGAAAAGTACAAGAATGACTCGTTAAAGAAACAAAAATGTATTCCATGTAAATATGAAAAGTAAATCATCCTCCAAGTTGCAGCTAACATTCCATACATCCTGCTGAATTTAATGCTTCAGTGAACTGCAAATTAAATAGGAAATGAACTGCTAATTTACAAGCAATTTTGCAGCACTATAATAAGTTTAGCTCCTATTTGGGTCTCTTGCGGAAGGCACAAGATAAATGAAATCTTTTTTTCATCCAATTTATGCTTACATATGAGGGTCAATGCGTGTAAAGAAACAGCACCAAAAAGGTACAACGCAAGAAGGAAGCATGCAACTGCCAAAAACAGGAGTGAAAGACAAACACCTCAGAATGTGACATTCATGTATAAAGATTCAAAACAGTTGTTAGACATGCCTCCGCAGTTACCAGACACATAAACGACTATAATATTCAAAACGGCCAGCTCATAGTCCATCAAAAATCCTCATAATGTCACCATTTGCCTCAAAGGTTGCATCAGGTCTCATGTTTACAACTGACATCAACATAAGGTTGAAAAATCTGTTTTTTACTTAATCAAGAAGTTTGTAAAGACAGAAGAAAGAAGTGGTTTGGGAATGAATTGCTTGATTATTCCGTCGAGCACACTGAGATTTAAATGTGTTTACAAGAAATTCAGAAAAAGGAAAAGAAAGTATTTCCTAGTTCCTATTCCTAATTACACAATTAATGCCTGCAGGGATTGTAAACCTTTCCCATATTTACAAAGTACAGATTCTTGCTATACTGATTAGTTCCTAATATTGACATTCTTAACAAAGTTGAGGACACTAATATATCTAATAACCACTAACTTTTGCCTCAATTCTCTTCTAATATATACTTGAACTTGGGACTACAAAAAAGTATACGGACAGTTTTTAGGTTTTCTAAATATAGTATCTACCAATTGCACCTATCTTTACTAGAACACTTGTACCAATGGGAAGACAAAACAATCAACTAATGAGTGTAATAACATGTTGTATAAACCCTTCCCTGTGAAACATCCAGCTAACAAGTGTATCTAAATGCCATATTAACCCCAAAGGGAAAGGACAAAAACAAACACGATCTTTTTCACAAGGTTAACTTGTCCACTTGAAAAATATGGTACGAAGGGATTCTTAAATTTAGAAATTCAATGCAAACAGATATGAGAAATTTGTGGGGAATACAATCAAGCCAAATGGACAAGTTTTGCAACAGTCCAAAAATAACTTTCCCTAAATCAGCGCCCAAGGGAAAAAAATGGTAACAATGAATTAAAGGTAGCTCTGGACTTAATTGACAGGATTTGTCACAACGAATTTATCTGGAAATTATCCCATAATGATAATCTATAGGCTGGTGGGAAGTAGGTAGCTAGACGAAAATTAAAATTTACAAGCTTTAAAATTTCTCTTTGAGCTTCAAGAAACAGAAAAAATTAAAAGGAGGTAAAGATGGGGAATGTCATTAATGCTCCGAAATAAAGAGAAAAACTTTTTAATAAAACAAACATGTAATCCATGCATGGATAAAAAGGTAAACCTTCTCCCAGTTGCAGTCCAAATTCAACGCACAGCCTTTGGTGAATTAAATGCTAGCTAGTGTAAGCTGAGAGGTAATTATAAGAGAGAATAAAGGTGCATATGTCGCTCTAAAAGCAATTCTGAGGTCCAATAACTTAAGCTCCAAGATGGGTCTCACACAGGCACAAGATAAATTAAAGTCTTTTACTCATTAATCATCTAATTGAATGTTTACATGTATCTCAATGCATAAAATGTACCAGTATGAAAAGGTATCGTGGATCCTTCTCAGCAAGAGGGAGACTTGCAACTCCCAAAAATGGAGAAAGAAAGAAAAAAGATTCCACAATTCACATTCATGTAAATTTGTCAGCAAGACTGTAGGATGTGCCGGCACCATTACTGCATCGATTAATGACTAAAGTATCCAAAATAACAGCCAGCTCATTTTCCAGTTTACGTCCTCAAAATGTCATTGTTTGCCTTAAAGGTGCATCAGTTCACATAATATCACCGACATGAACTGTTCTCCATTTCTTCTGATTAAGTGTCATAGAGACTGTTACCTATCATTATTACTAAACATTACCTTGATTCTTTATCCTCAAAAGTCCTTAACGAGAAACTAACATAAAAATGTCGGGAAAGTTTGCAGATTTTGCAAATATAGTATCTCTCTATTGGACGTATTTTATTGAACCACTTGTTACCAAGGGGAAGACAAAAAGTCCAAATAATGAGTGCATTAGCATGTCCATTAACTCCAAAAGGAGAAGACACAAGCAAAAACAACAACTAGGATTTTACCCTAATTATCGTCCTTATCAAATATATGCTCTCCACCTTATCAAAATTGTCATGTTGCGCACTACAATAAATTCAAAACCCTGTTAAGCATGGATTCTTAGCTAGCATTTGGCCATAAATCTTGGGAGTAGATTTTGAAAATTTATTTTTAAATATCTATTTGACGGTCATATTTTGAAAAACTGAAGTTCAAATATTTTCAAGTTTAGAAAAACTGGTTCAGACTAGTTTACGGGACTTCCACTCACAAAACATCAAATTTTTTCTAAGTAAAATGCATGTCCATGCACAACTTCAAATTCTAAAATCACAACTTCAAAAACTCAAATTTGTTTCAAATTTCAACTTCAAAATTTATGGCCAAACGAGAGCTTAATATCATATCACAAATGCAATCCCATGAATAGTACACTAACTCATATTCCAGAAATTAGTAGGAATCAAGAAACTTAAATGGACCAACACTCTCATAATCCAACTCATAGCATTCCCAATACTAGCACTTAAATAGAAAAAGGCAACTTTCTTGCGATCAAGGTCCGTCATTGACACACACTTATTTGCAAATCAGAACACTTAATGAAAATACAATAGGCCACTATGGGGAGTATTTAACTTCAAGAAACAGTAAAAGGTACATGTTTTACACCCTCTCTCTTGAATGTTTTGCACCGACCAACAGGGCTGGATGTAGTATTGCTGCAGCGGGTGCTAGGGATTGCACTGCTCTTGATTCGACTATAATTTCAAACTAGTTAATTTCAAACTAGTTAATTTCAAACATGTGTGTGTTTCCAAGGGAGTGGCTAACGGTTGAAAAGCTGGAACGGCAACCTTGGAAACCAAAGCTCCAATGAATTTCTACACCTGTCTAAACCTTGATAGGTAAAGTTCCTGCTGGTCGGTGGATTAGCTGGCTCGAATACCGTGTTAAAATTCTGGATCCCCAGTACCATTGGGGATCAATGAACTGCACATAAAGCTAACGAAAGCGTATAATAACAGGCAAAACGTAAGAATCAGTAAACAGGAGAAGTAGAAAACCTGAGATTTGTAATAGGTGATGCGTTGGCGAAGATGTTCGACTTCCTTGGTGCGGTGTTCAATGAGAGCCACAAGTGCTTCTTCTTGCTCCATTCTGTTCTGCTCTTCCATTCCATTGGAATTGACTTTTTCTTTTTCTTCTTTGTTTTCAATTTTGGGCTTCTTCTGAACCGGAGGTGTATTCATTTTCAAAACTCTTATTGAGCCGGTGACGATACTGCCGTCTTCCTCTTCCTTCCACCGTCGCCCGACCGCCTTCCGGTTCGACTAACTTCAAGGAGGGGATATTGGTGTTTATCCACGTGCTTGCTGCGTCTTTTCATTTAATCAGTGTAGGTGGAAATGGTTTTAACGCTAATAAAGAAATTAAAAGACCAATAACAACATCATAATTCCACAGTTTAGGTTTGAGAAGCCTGATATATACTTGGATAGAAATTATTTTCGATAGATCATCCACTCGAGTAAGCATATTAAAAATTGAGTATGTAAAACAATTATAATAGCAAAGAAGTCATGTTAAAAATAATTAAGAAGAGAATAAATAGCAACAACAAATAACATGATAATTGAAGTAAAGAAAATAATAGGTACTACTAAAATTGATGAAGGATAGTAAGAGCGTGATAATAACAATACTAATAAGGGAACTAGACAACACTCGACTACCTACTAACTTTTTACCCTAATCTTCAATCTTCATATCTTTCTATCTAGGGTTATGTCCTTGGTAAGCCACAGGTGCGTCATGTCTTGTCTAATCACCTTTCCCCAAGAATTTTCGGTCTACCTCTACATCTCCTTATACCCACTATAGTCAACCTCTCATACCTCCTCACCGGGGCATCTGAGCCTCTTCTCGTTACATGTCTGAATCATCTTAGTCTCGCCTCCCTCATGTTGTTTACCATGGGGACCACTCCTACCTTGTCCAAAATAGCTTCGTTTCTTATCTTTTCTCTCCTAATATGTCTACATGATGTCGCCCAAGCACACGCAAGCGCACGTGGTCGTCAAGTAATATAGGATGGTGAAGTCCCGATTATTGATCTCTCATAGACTTGTCAGATCAATCGTTTAAGATTACTTCTTTATTTCTCTATTCTAACAACACAGGTAAAAATAGGGAATGGTTTAACTTGAAATATAAAATTAACTAATAGCTAAGATTGTTGTGAACTTGTTTGTACTTCAAATGATGATGAAAATAGGGAATTGACACTTTTGCTTCAGGTTGATTTTCAAGACGTGATTACGCTAGATTAATTCTTCCTAAGGTTGCTAGATGCAAGTTACTATCCCATTTCTTGCCACTCTCCATAGCATCCAAGAACTATCTCATGAACCTTAACGCCTATATTCCTATGGTCGCAGGAGAAAAATGAAACGACGGTTATACCTACTTGTATATCAAGTAAATAGGATTGAAGGGTATATCCCTATCCTTATCAACAACTTCTAACCTCCAACAAATAGGCCAAAGGATCTCCGAATTCCTATTTTATATTTACTTTTAAACCTTTCAGTTTCCTCTCCCGAGTTCAACCAAAAGCCAACAGATTTATTCATAAGGTGATCAGTCTAGCAATAAGCAATTAAAATAAGTAAATATAAACAACCTTTGATAAAGAATCAACACTAGCATAATCAGTCTATCAAACTTCAACCATCAACTATGGCCAAAACCCTAGAATGGGCGTTTAGCCACTCATAAACTAGCGGAAAAATAAAGATATCATAATTATTCAAAGTAAAACGATAAAGAAAAGAAGAAACTTAAGTAGGAACTTGTCTCTCCTCCAAAAGTTGTGTTACAACCTTTACACGATCAAACTAAATGATCTAAGATAGCTAACAAACGACCTAGATGTTATATTTATAGGTGAGCCCTCAAATGATGCTTTTTCCCTCAAGTATTTATCTTTAAAAATCAGCGAATTATGTCCCGACTTAGACATCTTATGTACCTCACTTTTAATGATGTTCCTTTCTCAAAGTATCAATACAAAGCATGAAACATAATAAGTAAGGCAAGCTCACACTCAGAAAAGATGTATCATACATATGTCACATATCATAAGTTTTCCCTTTATGTACACTTAGACTACTTAGTTATTTCAAGAGATTAAGATTACAAGGACTTTTCTTGGTTGTAATGTCAGCTAAAGGACAGGTAGGAATGATTTTTCTTTGAAAGTGACTATCAATCCTAAGCACTTTTAAGACATTTTTCTTCTTTCAAGTCCACCACTTTCTCCTTATTGTTCACCCTTCACAGTACTCACCCTTTTGCTATTCTTTTCATGTCTCTTTTATCACTACTTGACTGTTAGTCTTATAGAATCAATAAGAATATTCACTCTTAAAACTCTTTCTTTCATTGTTCTAGCAGCAAGTAAACAACATATTTTGGGCACCCTTTCTTCCTACTTTCTCTTCTTACTTTTCACACAATTTTCTTTCTTTCTTTCCCCTTCCATTCATGCATTGGTGGACCTTCACTTTCAAGTCTCAAAGTGCCTAAGACAATTTTTTGAATCAACAATTCTAGAGGTCACACAACAAAAAGGAATAAGCTACTTTTGTGGCTAAGAAAAAAATAAGGCTTATGGCTCAAGGCGGTTAACTAGGAAAAATGTTCAGGAAGGTAAAACAACATGAGAAACATGGCTTTGTCAAAGAAATGCCTTAATCATCTCTTAACTCTTTAACACTATCCATACAACATACACTAAGGCAAGTTCTAGATGCTATAATATATACAAAATAAAATAATTAATCTCACCTCACATGGTATTAAGAATCTAGTCGGTTTCCTATAGCTACACATTCATACAATCACATTGAATAACATTTTTTCATTATTAATCCCTAAAGGTGTATTGAGTCGAGTTAAAGAACTTTATGTGTCTCTCACAGACTTCTCACTTAAGATGACCATTTCTTTGCCTCTAGCTTAGCCTCTAAGTAAAATGTCAAAGAGCACACAAGTGATTTATGTCTGACTCAATCCTAAAAAATACGTGACTAATTTCCCTTAAGATGGGTCATCATCCATCTATCATAGGGAAAGGTCACTACTCTATGATGATAACGACTCCTAAAAATAAAAAATTATTCAGTTCAAGGTCTTTCCCTTGGAAAAGAACTGAGGCCATAAGAAAAACCGAAGGATGGATGAGGTATGCCATTATAAAAAAAATTCAAATAAAAATATGATTGCATACTCATCCTTAACCTCAAAATTTTGAAAGATATCCCCTCACCTCATACTTAAAGTTATGCTCTGTCCTCAGAGCATCTATAGAGTAAAAATCATATAAGGGTGAGAAATACTCCCCAAGACCCTCTAAGGCCTAGCTAGCAGCATATCTCTTTGATTCACAAGTTGCACGACTCCACACTTAAGCTCAAGACGTGCTCCTTAGCTTTAACTTTGGGTACTCAAACTTTCCCTTTCCTGCAAACCAAACAAAAAATAAAAGTGACACTATATAAAAAATAATAAAAATTACACTATTACAAATTGGGTTGCCTCCCAACAAGCGTCTGATTCAACATTGCGACACAACGTCATCAAGTTCACCACCTTTATTTCCACTTTGAGCTTATAAATTTCACCCCTAATTTTTTTTCCAATTTTCTATTATGCTCAAGGGACGGTGGTTGATGTGTGAGTTTACAGCACTTTCAACGCTCAAAACTAAGAAAATAACATGGACTTAGGTATGTTTATATGGATATAAGACACTTTTTTTTGGTTATAGGACAAATAGGTGTTGGAGCAAAAATATGCAAAAGATAGCCTGAAAAATAGGCTTAAGTCACAGTTCTCGGTACAAGTCGTAGGATGTTGCTACGAGTCGTACTGAAGATCGTGCAAAGTTTCAGAAGGCTAAGTACGAAGAGTGCATCCTACGACTCTCAGTATGAGTCATACATTGCTGGTACGGGCCATAGTGCAGAAGTCGTGGAAAGATTCAGAAGATTTGCATAAGAGGCTGACTCTTGATAGGGATAGACAGTACGAGTTGTGGCATCAAGGTACAAGTCGTAGCATAGTACTCGTGAAGAACTTCAGAAAAATTGAAAAGTCTCAGAGTCAGACCACGGAAGCATAGTACGACTCGTAGGAAGCATGTACGAGTCGTACCAAGACCAACAATTAGCCAAATTTTAGTCAGCCAATGACATATGGGAAGAAGGTACGACCCCTACAAACCTGCTACGGGTCGTAGGATTGGTCGTGACACGGGAGGCATCAGTTATGGAATTCACCCTATTAGCCTAGGAAAAGGATTTTTATGTCTGTATAAATACGTTTTATGTTTTATTTCATTAGAGATGATTAGACAATAGTTAGTTAATATTAGAGGACGTGAAAATTGAGGGGGAGAACATAGAATTGAGTTGATTGGCTTGTGATCAACCTTTTCTTGATTTTCTCTTGATATTCATACTTTGTTCTTGAGGATTTTGATGATTTATTTAAAGAAGTTTTTCTCTCATCCATAATTGTAAGTATTAATTTATGTATTTAATTATGAATGTAAATTACAATCTTGCAACTATGAGAGACTAAAACCTCCATAGCTAGGGTTGTGGGAACCATGATGGATTAACAAGCTAGGGTTGCATAAAAGTGATTCAAAACCAATGCAGAACACTTGTATTGTATTCTCTTCATGCTTAGACGTTTTTTAATGGTGTACAACGTTAGGACTTGTCTGAATTCTTTACTTGCTTGAGCCTAGAGAGGTAGAGATTAAGAAAAGAAAATTACAACAAAACATTGATCTTGATGATCATTGTATTAACTTGAGTTGTGGTCACAGATAGTTAAATTTGGGACATATTGATAACAGTTAGTTTGTAATCGCTCATGAGACCTGGCCTAGTGATTGAGTATAGTTATTCAATAGGGACGAACTAGTCGTTTGAATGAACCTAAATTATCAGTTCTACAAGTAAGCATTGGTGATGATCACATATGTATATCCGAAGCAGTTATGAACCCATAGGGAACACAAACCCTAGTTATCTTTCATCCTTGATTTCAACCAAAGTTTTAACAATTGTTTTTAATTATTGTTTTCTTTAGAACCCCCAATTTGGAGTAACTACTCAACAAGTTCACTTACTGGCTTTAGTCTACCTCTTCCATATTCCCTGTGGGTTCAACTCCGACCTCTTTGTTGGGTTCTTTATTGACAATATCCGCTTCATATTTCGGTAGGAGGTATGGTTTGAGCATTATCAGTGGTATAAACATGAAAGGACCAAGTAATAGATGTTGCATCTTGATGGGCCCGCAGGTGTACGGGTCGTACAAGTAATATAGTGGCTCTTTTTAAGAACCGGAATGTCGAACCCACAGGGACTGGACTACGGGGTAAAACTTTTTCAAGTGTTAATNATAGTCTGATAGTAGTGGTGACCTTGCCGGTCACGTAGTTATTCAGTATTCTCTATGTTGAGTTTCAGATGACTAGACAGCATGGTGGCCTTGTCGGCCCCCATAGGTTCCTTGTTATGAGCATGTCTCTGGTTAGCTGTTATTACTTATATAGGTGGCTATAGGCCCAGTCGGCCGGAGGCTGTGTTTACAGCCGTTATATAGCCCGTTGTTCCCAAAAATCAGAAATAGAGCTAGCCAGGCACTAGTTGTGCTTAGGCTCACCAGTTAGCAGTCCAGGTCCTACTAGGGCATCAGGTGCCAGTCATACCCCCCAAGGCGGGGCGTGACATAGTTATTTCAAGAGATTAAGATCATAAGGACTTTTCTTGGTTGTAATGTCAGCTAAGAGATGGGTAGGAATGATTTTCTTTTATAATGACTACCAACCCTAAGCACTTTAAGACATTTTTCATCTTTATTCTCCACCACCTTCTCCTTTATTATTCACCCTCAACCTAACTCACCCTTTTTCTTTTCTTTTAATGCCCCTTTTTTCACTACATGACTGATAGTTTCTGCTTGTAGGGTCAATAGGAATATTCACTATTAAAACTCTTTTGTTCATTGTCCTAGCAGCAAGTAAACAACATATTTGTAGGCACCCCTTTTTTCTACTTCCTCTTCTTACTATCCACACAATTTTATTTCTTTCCTTTCCCTATCATTCATACATTGGTGGACCTTCACTTTCAATTCTCAAAGTGCCTATGACTATCTTTTTGGATCAATAATTCTTGAGGTCACACAACAAAAGCGAATAGGATACTTTTGTGGCTAAGAAATGAACAAGGCTTATAGCTCAAAGGGGGTTAACTAGGGATAATGTTCAGGAAGGTAAAACAAATATGGGAAAACATGGCTTTTTTAAAGAAATGCCTTGATCATCTCTTAACTCTTTAACAACTAGCCCTCATACATACACTAAGGAAAGGTCTAGATACTACATTATGTACGTAACACAACAATTAATCTTTCCTCTCATGGCATCAAGAATCTAGTCCATTTCCTATAGCTACATATTCACACAATCACATTGAATGACATTTTTCATTATTAAGACATATGATTATCTTGAGTCGAGTCAAAGAACTTTGTGTGTTTCTCATGGAATTCTCACTTATGCCATTAAGATGACCACTTCATTGACTCTAGCATAGCCGCTAACTAGAATGTCACAGAGCACACAACTGAATGATATATGACTCAATTCAAAAAATTTAAAAACAAACATGACTAATTTTTCCTTAAGACAGTTGTCATCCATCCATAATCGAGAAGGGTCACAACTCTATGAAGAAAAAAACAAAAGTAAAAATTTTGACTCTAAAAATAAACCAAAAAAACATACTACTAGAGTGGAACAAATCATCACAAACATAACCAAAAATCATCCAGGTTTGTAGTCATCAGCATTACTATCTATTACAAACCAAACCTAATCAATCACAAAGCTACTACCACAGGGAATGAAAACTAATGCTACAACCTACTACAGATTTTTTAAAGAAGAGTAAATAGGAAATCTTTCCTCCAACCCACACTTAAATAGTGCACTATCCCCAGTGCACAAGCAACTATATCAAGTAGGTATAGAAAAAGAACTTCCTGGACCTCTATGCGCAATCATCATCATTAGGATTATACTCCTGATCATCATCATCATCATCCTCACCGTCAACATGCATGGAACCTATAGTAGCATCATCCTCATCATTGTCCAAGACATCAACCCCATCAATAAGCACCATGGCCTCATTATTGTCCAACGGCTCCTCAAAAGCGGGTCCCACTCTGCACATTAGCATTTCACTCTCAGTGAGTGGGTACCGCTCCTTCAGGGCTAACATCTCCTCCTCAATGGTAGGTCAAGCTCCGATCCTCAACTACAACCCTAGTATCCCAAACATGGGACCTCTCTCGCTATCATCTCAAATCTGGCGATCAACTACAGTAAGAAGTGGAGTTGTAGACGTGATGGGCTCCTTGACCGTCATGACATCCATCATTTTCCCCCAAGGTGCCCTTCTAGAGGTAGATAAAGATCTTCTTCTTCTTCCTCAATGCCAGTATCTCTCAAAAACTAAGTCAGGAGACTGCCATGACAATACTTCCATCTGCGGTTGTCCCTTGGCCTCCTCATATTATCTCTGAGCACTACAGCAAAGTTGATTGGTAGCCCTTTCATTAGCATGTATACCAACACTTCTCGCTCTCTAATGATCTCCATTATATGCGTCCTAGGGAGAATCATGGAATAAATAAGCTTCATCTAAACTTTCGCCTCCTCATTCAAGTAGGAGAACGAAAGTGTAGAGTGAGTGCCATTGTGGTCCCTTGCCCAACAGGCTAATGAATGCTCACCACATAGTATATGGCGAATGTCGCGATATGGGGGCTTCTCTAGAAAAATGAAGTACTCGAAGGGGTCTACCACAAGTGTATCAAGAAAGGCATTGAATGTCTTAGCAGTGAAACAAACCACCTGACCCCATATTTTGACCTTGGTTCTCTCTCTGAAGGATGTGTCCCAGCTTACATAAAATTCCTCTACCAAAATAAGGTTGCAATCCTTAGGATCGACAAAGACATATCCCAATCCCAACTCGTGGACCTTGTCGCGGATGGTAGGGAACTCAAGTGCGAGGCGACCTTTGTCAATCCAATTCTCCGGAGCATATTTGCCCTCCTTTAGATATTGGAACCACTTTAGCCCCATGAGGCTCCATAGCTTTGGCTCTGAACCTCCCAGGAGGGGTTCCCTTGGTGGTCAATGAACTTGAACCTTTCATTCCCTTTCGAAGCCCCTTGAGACCTTTGTTAGAGATCTCCACTTCCTTTCCTTTGTCAGTTTTTGATGTCATGACACATGTCAATCAACTATCAAGAACTTCACAAGATTAGTTCATGAACAAAAAAGCTAGCTAATTAGGTGTAGCGAAAATCGTGAGAATTTTTCAAAAAAAGTACTCAAAACGTCCCTCATTATCATACCAAATCTCAACACCTCAAATTATTCACTAACATCACTGTACACCCAAGTTCTTCATTTTTTTTTTGCTTTACAAGAATGTCTCACTTTCGCCATTCCCTTCCCTTTCCCTCTTGTAATTCATAATTCAATGAACTCACACATGGAAGTAGTTACAATTAATTCATTCAACAACCAACATGAGATTTACTACAATCCCCAACGAATAAACATATATTTTCAACAACTCAAGATTCTTCACATTCAAGAATTCCAAAATTAAGCAATTTCTCTCTTTACAATCAAATCTCTACCCACCATTTCATGAAATTCAATTCATCATCCCTTTCATCTCCACGAATTAATATTACTAAATTCAACCAAAAATAAGCAACCCAAACAATGATATAACATTATCATGGAAGAACTTGAGAGATTAAAGCTAATGAAACCCATATTATGAAATTCAGGTTTTCACCAACAATGGTGATTTTGGGTATTTAACTTGGACAAGAAAAGGGTGGGAGCATTTTTTACACTAAATAACCAAGAGAGAAGAGAATTACTTGCTTGAGTTGGAGAGGTTAGCTTCACCAAGCTTCTTGGAGAAGACAACAATGGTGGAGATGGTGAGAGGTGAGTTACGGCCTAATGAGGGTTGGAGAGAGAATTTTATTTTCTTTTTTTCTTTTGACTATTAGTGAGAGAGGATGAATG